>JAAEAF010009449.1:0-50233 GCA_011037195.1 Triatoma infestans
CGGATATTTCCGTGAACTCGATATCGAAAATTTGACACGATTACAATACTTACTTCCTCTTACTAGGAGTAAGAGAAAGTAATAAAAGAGTATCATTTGATAATGGCATGCTAAATGTCGAAACGTTGAGGCATTTTCCATTTTATAGAAAAAAAAATAGGAAAAAAACAATTCAACTAGCAGGTTTTTCATCATCAACTCATATATAAACTTAGTCGGGTGTTGGTTGGTGTATGGTGTAGTGGTTATGAGCATGGACTTGTACGTGGAAGGACACCAGTTCGAGTCCCGCGCGTAAAGTGCTAAATTTTATATTTGTTTAAAAAATGTTATTACTAAAGTACGTGCTTCCGCTTCCGTCCACGACACCATTTATGTTAAGCGCGCCTGAAAAAATAGGCATTAACAAAAAAAACTAAAAATAAATAAATAAACTAACTAAAACTCATATATAAATTTAACACCAATTGAAGAAGTTTTATTTAAATTGGTAATATAAATTGAAGTAAGAGAGAAAGTTCGTGTGCGTGTTTTCTTTCTTTCTCACACCAGATTTGTAAAGAAATTATTCTATTTAAATAAAATAAATAATAACCACCACACACTTTGCAGAATAAAGTTAAATGCATGAACAGCTTAGCTTGGATGGTGGGAGAGGTATGAGGAGTGTGTGTGTGTGTTATATATAGAGCAATTTTGTTTGGAGTACGCCTGTAGAGGTCGCCAAGTGCTAGTCCACATCCCCCCCCCCCATTCTATTTTAGATAATATAAATCTCATATTCTCTCCTACCTGTTGTTGGATCCTAACGTTTATTAGCAACATTACCGCGCCTAGTTTGCTATTTATCCCTACTACCATCATACCGGCTATGATAGCTTACATTCTGTCGTAGTGAACAGAGAGAGAGTGATCTGGGGGGGAAAAAAAGAGACTGTAGCGCTTCTTTAAGCCAAAAGTAAGTAAAGATAAAAAAGAAAAAAAATTGAAAAGATAAAAAAAAAAGCGAACACCGTGAAAGGGCAATTTTCCTATTTTTTACATACACTTTTTTTTTTATATTAACAAGTTTTCTATAATAAGTGGAAAAAAATTCTCATCACTGCAGTCCATCATGTCCTTTCAATTGTATTCTTCGTTTTTTTATTCCTGTCATAAAAAAAAAAAAAAAAAAAAAATAACTAAAAGATTCATAAAATTCGTTCAGCGTCTGCATTCAAGAAGCATCTAGCTAACTATAAAAATCTAGTATGAAAGAATCAAAACAACTTTCTCAATTACCGGTAAAAACTCAATTTAGGAAAATTGACACGATCGCGCAATACATCGTTCTTATATCGATAAGAGGAAGTTAAAAAAACAAATCTCAAGTTAATAAATGTTCCAGTTTATACAATGTAAAATATTTTTATTTTCTCTTACTCCTAGTAAGTAAGAAGATATATTTGCGAACGTGTAAAATAAATAAGAAGAAAAAAACTTCAATTTTTTGATTTTTTAAGGCCGAAGTGTTGTCTGTTTATAAGCTGGTGATAAAGAGAAGAACCATTTTTCAGCCAAGTCTGTTTATTATTTTCTTTTTCACAATGTAGTGATTTACAGATTTTTTTACATTTCTCCTAACGTTTCGGCACTAAACGTGCCATCCTCAGAGGAGTTATTACTTATAGCCGTGAACACATCCTTTTTAAATATGTTTTTTCTTTTATTTAGCTCCTTATTTGGTTCCAGTGGTTCCACCATGTTCAAACGTTAGGAGAAATGTAAAAAAATCTGTAAATCACTACATTGGGAAAAAGAAAATAATAAACAGACTTGGCTGAAAAATGGTTCTTCTCTTTATCACCAGCTTATAAAAATAAAAAAACTGTTTTTAATGAATGGCCTGTAGGTGTGTGTGTGTGTGTGTATGTGTATATATGTAACTGCATGAAATCTTAAAACTAAGGCTATTCCGTTTAAAAGTCCTACCACCGCAATTGATACGAAAGTTCCCGTGCAAAATCTTCATATATATAACACTCACACAACTTTCTCTTACTCCAGTTCTCAAAATTATAATTGACAAATTTTATAGTCAGTGTACCAAATTTAATGAAATTCGTCGAAAACTGAAATAAAAAACTGTTCAGTAAAAGCGTACTTCCGGTTTACTAATTTTCTTAAAACTTGGAATTTTGGTCATCTATTTATTTCTAAATTAATTTTGTTTGGATGATAGAATTGTATAATCCAACTATGATAGCACTTTGGAGAAAAACATAATCCCCACCACTCCTCCAACCAAAAGTGCTCTTAAATGAATTTTCCCAGAGAAATGTTTTTAAAAAAAAGTTGTAGATCTTTGTATGTTTAGTTTATATACGTAGTTTCAAGAAAATCTTCGGAGCCATTTTTGAGAAAATCGCGAAAAAGTGATAAAAAAATCATTTAGTAAAGAGGTAATGTAAACGCACTTCCGGTTATCCGATTTTTTTTTTTGAAACTTGGAATTGCAACAACATATTCAATTCTAATTAACATTATTTATATGACAGAATTGTCTAATAAACTGAAATAGCACATTAGATGAAAATCTCACCCAATCCCTCCCTCCCCCCCCATAACTGCCCTTAAATGAATTTTTCCAGAGAAACATTTCAAATAAAAGTTGTACCTCTTTGTATGTGTAGTTAATATATCAATTTTGAAGAAAATTGTCGGAGACTATTTGCTAAAAACCACTTTTTTGGACCCAGGGGGACCTCAAATCGGATATTTCCGGTGAAAACTCTATATCGAAAATTTGACACGATTACAATACTTCCTCTTACTAGGAGTAAGAGAAAGTAAAAAAAAAAAAAAAAAAAAATCAACAAGTCTTGAAAATATACTTTCTAACCTATTTAATTCGTACTAATAATAAATACATTCATAATGATCCCATTTCATTCACGCTAATAAATACATTCACACTAATCGCAGTCATTTTACATCAGCCATATCCGAATACTCACTAAACTTAATATATACAATTTTGCAGAAAAACTAAAGAGGATGGACTAATAAATAAATATTTTGGATATTTTTAATTCTTTATTTACTAATCGAAAACCTTGAATTATATTTTTTTGTAACCTTATTCAGTGAAAAATTTACAGACGTGATAATTTTGAACCCTTAAGTAGCACCAAAAAAACTATTCATCATGCCTTCAACAAATAGCCTTGTTAAAACACTATTCAACACGCTTGGAAATAATTAAAGAAAATATTAAGTTATTAAAGTTGACAAATAAAACAGTAAAAAAAAAAAAAAAAAAAAAAATGACTATAGTGGTAAAACAATTTTTTTTTTTTTTTCATTTTTTAAACAAAACTTCAATTAATTACAGTTATTTAACAATCCAAAACATTATGTACTTTAATTTATGAGAAATGAGAGACTTTCCCAACAAATTAAGTATAGAAAAATAAAATAACTAGACATAAGTAGCGGTAGTCGTAATATATTTTATTTTTCAATTACTATTAATAGTTTTTCTTTTTGTAAATTAACGTCAAAATTAGTAAAGGAATTTATGATTTCAAGTCAAGGAACAGCAAATAATGACTTTAATTACCTCAACTGACTTTAACTTTCTAAGCCAATACAGTAAATTATTTTATACAAATGGTCTCTGATTCCAATGTCCATATATAAAATCCACATCTCGTTGTAATCTACAAACCTGGCCTTGCAATAAATTACATTCTAACATCAGCAAATATATGTATGTGAAGATTAGTGGTTATGTAGAAAACATCTAAGGGGGCATTGTTCTTCCGGTAAAAAGCTGTAGGAGGACTTGCGTTTCCTGTTTCCCATAAGTTATAAGTTACCTTCTCACGAAGTATATATTCATTCACATTCTCTTATGTCCAATTTTTATTTTTATAATTTTTTTTTTTTTTTTTTTTTTAAATTTTTATGTTTATTAAAATGTTGATAAGAAAAGCTTTTCCTCTCAATTTTCCTCGAAAATTGTGTCCAATAAAAATATACGAGCATTTATTTATGTGTGTGTAGAAGGTATATTATTTGAAGTTTGAAGAAAATCGTTGGTACCATTTTTTAAGCAATCAAATTAAGCAATCAATAACCAATTCAGTCGCCATTTCCGGCTGATGGATTCTGAACGATAACTTTCATGTCAAATGCGGACGGGATACCCAGTTTGGAATGTGAAGTTTGAGTTTCCTGCAGCAATTTTTAACTTTCTCTTACTCCCCTACTCGTAAGGGAAAGTACTCAATAATCTTGTCAAATTTTCTATATCGAGTTTTCACCGGAAATATACGTTTTGAGACCCCCTAAGTCTTAGGAAGTTGGTTTTTTTGGAAGAAAATGGTCTTGGTCGAGATGTACGGAATTTAAGACAAAGATCAGATTCTCATGAATTGTCAGAACGCCCAGAAAAATAGCGTATCGATATGTGGGCGCCACAAGCCACGTATACCAAGCTAGATGTTAGCCAAGTTCGATTCGGGGAAAAAAAAAATCATGCATTGTGTGAGGTGTGAGGCATTTAGAAGATGTTTTGCATTTTAAGCTTTCCTGGCAGAGTTGTTGACTTTAAACTTTATGAAGTTTTAAATGCAAGTTATGTTTTTGCAACCAAGTGATCTCAGGAAAGCAATGTTTGTATTGTCTGTAATGCAGACACTAGAAATTTGCTGTTGTCCAAGGTGGTGTCTGATGCCCATCCAATTTTGTACCTAGCAACTTTAATATCTAGCAATAAGTTGCCTTATTATTACAAAGTTTCATTATTCTATAATCATCTTAGTTTCGAGCCCACAATTTATTTTTCATAGTAAAATAAATTTAAATGAACCCAAATCTTTTTTTAAGTATACATCTTGATGAAGCATATATTTTGCTTAAAATTTTATTCCCTAAATTGATATTAAGGGTAAGCAGGCAGGGGTTCCACCTATGTATAACCGTTTTGCCGAAGAGACCTCTTTGAAAACTGCTATGGAAGGATACACTCCAGCAACTCTTTCACAGTCCAATTGTCAATTTTCGATTCCCTTTATGGATATATTTAGTTAGTTCGAAGTCTAAAAGATTATCAAGGGTTTTCAATGAATTTATTTAGCGTCTTGTTCAGTAAGTACAAGTATTTTCCTGAAGTTTCTCAAGTTAATTAAAATTCAAAATTAACTTATTTTTATTAATAAGATAAATAACATGGGTCCTAGAAATAGACGCCTTTCAAAGGAAATATCGATTTTTACCAATAAGTGGATTTCATAAAGATTTAAGAATTTTACCTTCTCTAGAACGATACTCATAGATACTCGTTTGAAAATACAGACTTCTCTTTGTCCACGTTAATTAATATAATTTCTTTCTGTTTTAATTTTTAAGCCGAAAAATAAAAAAAGTGTTTTAATTTTACCAGATCGTTCAATAATATAATAATCTATGCATTAAAGTTATTTTTAAGAGATCTGTTAAAAAGGAGGTACAAGAAGCCTCTCAATAAGTCAGTAAAAGAAACGCACTACACATAAAGCCAGCATTATGTGTCTCTTATAGTTGGTTTATTTCACGGTTTACCACCCTAATGGTGTGCAGGTTCATTGACGCATAACACTAGTCTGAGAGAGTAGATTGAGTGCATCATGTCCTGTTGTTGGGAGGGTAATCAAAGATGCGTAACACATTGTTTCGTATTCGCTTAGGACCACCACTTTCCATCAATTGTTTATTTTTTATTTTCCAATATATTCTATTTGGAAGGGGTTAATGGTCAACCTGGATGCACTTTGATCGCCCACGTAGTTTTACAAAAAAAAAAGAAAAAAAACCTAAGCCAAGTGTGGAATGAAGTTTAAAGCTTCTGTAACTAGTGAACGATTAACAGCTCAATGATTAAGTCGAACTTATTTTTGTGTACGAGCAATATTTCTGTATACGAATCATATTTCTAAACCTCTGGTGTGAAACACTCACACAACTTTCTCTTACTCCTGTTCTCAAAATTATAATTAACAAATGTTATAGTTTGTATACCAAATAATACGAAATTCGTCAAAAACTGAAAAAGCTGTTCAGTAAAAGCTCACTACCGGCTTACTAATTTTCTTAAAACTTGGAATTTTGGTCATCTATTTATTTCTAATTAATTTTGTTTGGATGATAGAATTATATAATCAACTATGATACTACTTTAGAGGAAGCTGTAACCTCACCCCTCCCCTAAAAGTGCCTTTAAATGAATTTTTCCAGAGAAATATCTTAAATAAAAGATGTAAATCTTTGCATTTTTAATTTATATACGAAGTTTCAAGAAAATTGTCGAAGCCATTTTTTTAGTAAATCGCAAAAACATTAAAAAAAAAAACTAGTAATGTGATACTTCCGGTTGAGGAATTTTGACAGATAACGCACCGTCAGATACTATGGTGATACCTAAACGTAATATCAAGTTTCAACTTTCTACGGTTTTTGTTTTTGAGCTATACTGTTCACATACACACACAGACACACACACACACACACCATGTATATTATCTATAACTTTTATTTGTAACGCCTTCCCGGGAAAAGTGTTTTTTTTTTGTTTTTTTTGGGGGGGGGGCAGAGATTCTGGTGTAACAGTAGCGTTAAGCTTCCCTCTAAAGTACCCCTCTTCTCGCTATTGTATGGTTCTACAACCTGTATAATATCAATATAAATTAGAAGCATTCACAATATGTTTACATAGACCTACAAGAGATTAACTTACAGAATAACAGCACTAAGTAACCCTACTTAGGAAGTGATTATGAGAACATCTGTCAGTATGTTTATTATTCCCCCTTCATTAATAGAATTAATGAACGGATGAATACTTTCTTAATGCTGCATTATTTATATACTAAAATAAGCACTTTTTGAGATTCTAATCTTTCATCTTCTGATTTTAATCTTCTACAGTCCCGCTACAAGTGTAGTAAGAAAAATCTGATATGATACATTTGCGCGATTTTTATCTTACTGCAATTTACGTATAATTTTATTGACAAATTTATTTCAAATTTGGAACTGTTACTAAAGTAGACGCTGTGGAAAGCATGAAAAGGGAAAACCGACTCCATCAGAAAACTTCCCTAAAATCTGATTTAATTCTTATTAATTATCATAAGATAATAGTGTCAAATAATATACGGAAATGGCACTTTAAAAGTATGTTTAACTTTGGGAATTGTTCTCGAAAATAACTAAACTGATTTCCTTTAAACATATGATAACTGTAGAAAATTATCACTATTGCTTCGACACTTGAGCGGAAACAGTACTGCTGTGATGCCTTCCTCGACGTGGCTTAATCCTTCGATCGGGTGTGGCATCCAGGATTACTGTGGAAGCTAAAGAAATGCCTACTCATCAAATCTTATCTATCCGACCGCTACTTTCAGATTAGTTGCGGATCTGCTATCTCTGACTACTCGTTGGCCGGCGCCGGAGTCCCTCAGGGTAGTATACTTGGTCCGCTTCTGTATACTGTATTCACTTCAGACCTATCAACCTATACAAACATTCTTCTTTGCACTTACGCTGATGACAACGCCATCCTTGCATCCAGTTTCTGATCCATAAGTGCCTCCACTCTCTTACAGACTCATTTAAATAAAATAGAATCTTGGGCTAAAAAAATGGCGGAATAAACTCAACCCACAAAAATGTCAACAAATCACCTTTACTCTGCGTCGTACCTCCTGTCCTTCAAATCAATACCATTCTCTCCTGCAAACTTAGTTCACTACCTTGGGATGTACATCGACAAAAGACTAACATGTAATCTACATACGAAACTGAAAAGACTAAACTTAAGTCTTAACAAACGGAATAAGTTACTACTCAGACTAATAGGAAGACGATCGAAATTACCTCTTGAGCACAAACGACTAATATACAACTGTATACTCAAACCGATGTGGATTTAACGGACTTGAACTGTGGGGGTTCAACCAAGCGCTCAAATTCCCAGAAAATTCAGTATTTTCAGTCAAAAATACTCCGTCAGATAACAGATGCTCCATTCTATGTCCCTAACTTCTACCCTCCACAACGATCTCAAAATCCCATATGTATCTGTGAAGCTGTCAAAACTAAATATAAAAAATTCTATGACTCTCTTGCGCTCAAAACTCTAATCCTCTTGTTTAAAATCTCGCTTCCACAACTATACCAGATAATCCACCCCGTCCAGACTGAGCCGCTCTTGGCCCCGTGAACACCTCCAGCATTAGGAAGTAATTCCTGTGAGAGTGTTACCGCTGGGTAGCTTCTCTCCTCCAGTCAATCATGTCATTCATCATAACACTTCATCATTCATATTCACTCATTGTATTTTATTTATGTAGATTGTGAATTCCAAATAAAAGAAAAAAGAAACTTATCACTTTTATTTGTAACACTTTTTCCCCACCAATAAAAAAAAAATTATTATTTTAGTCAAATTTTGCTGAATCTGTGTCATTAAATTTATGTGTGATGTGTGAGCTTCGTTCAATATTATAGGCGTTTTTTTTTCTGGACTGCAATGTATCCACTTCTAATCTATCTGCCTGGGTATATTTTTATCCCCCACTTCCACCCATGTCGAATAAGTAAAATTTGACATTTTAAATATATAATTCTTGTATTAACAAGCAATAAGAGAGATTAAGAGATTCTTATAAGTTATAAGTGTGTCACACCAGATTTTTTTCCCATTCTTTAGTGGAAACACATAATTTTGTTGTGAAAACAAAATTTCGGAAAATTACGCACGAAACAGTGCTTTCTCTTGTTGCAGCCAACAGTAAAAGAAAGTAAAATGTCAGCGTCAGAGATATTTTCCATGATAGACTGGCTTGTTTTGATTAGCGGGGCTTATGAATTGAAATGCGACATTTAAAATTGGTCAGATAGGTATAAAGAAGCCAGCCTATCATGGAAAATATCTTTTGATACTTTCCAGCTCTGGCGGACCCAACGACACAACAGAGAAAGTAAAAAAAATTACTTACCTAACATTTATGAATGGGAAAAATATGTTTGACATTTTTTTTTTTACTTAATATATTCACGTAAACTGGCTGACTCATCTTTTGAAAAATGACTACTTAGAATTAAGTAAATTCCTAAAGAGCTTTCTACAACTATGTATGAGTCATTTTAAAACATTTGTATTCATAAAATGGAATATCAAGGTAATAATGAATGTAGTATAACTACTACCGGACTTTTAAATTCATCTTAAAACTATTTTATGAAATATATATTTACAATGAGCTCACTATGTCTTATGTTTTTGAAGAAACATTTTTAAAGAATGTAAAAAAATCTGATCCGGTGATATGAATCACTTGTAAGATTCTTCTTTTACAGTAGGTAATATTGACAAATTAGGTGGGGTGCAAGTTGGTTCTCTTCATACAGATAGATAGCGCTAGATTGTATTTTTTTTTCAATCTAGAAGGCACGTCAACATCTATGGTCATTGGCACCCGGAGCCTTCTCAGTACAGACACCATTACAGACAACACTGTCCATCACCGGACAATGAGTTGTAGAGGCTGCTGGGGAGAAAAAAAAAAAATCTAAGGGCAACACAGCTGGAATCGAACCCGAGAATCGAATCCATGTTACTAGTCCAGCGTGCGTAGTGAAAATATGGAAACTGTATTGAAATAGCACTGTACAGGGAAGTTTAACGTTCCACCAATAAACCCTCCAAATATTCCATTTTCCCGGAAAAAAAGGTACAAATTAAACTTCCGGTTGACAGATTTTGAACGATACCGTCGTTTAAGACGCGATGGTGTTACCAAAAATGGGATATCAAATTTGAGAACTTCTTGCATTATTAGGATTGGTATTCTAAATTTAAACAAAATCAGCCATTGCGACCGAAATGAGTCCTTACAACACAAATAGTTTCTGAGTGTTTTGGAAAGCATTTTTTTTTATTAACTTAAGAGAGTAACTGCATAGATACAAATGGATTACTTTTATACGGTTCTGAGGAACCATTGATGTTTGGAGGTTTCAAATTTCAGTGGTTTTATTTTGGACCGCAATGTAATCACTTCAAAAATGGTCTTCAATCACTGCATGAACCTCTTATATCTACCCCAAAGAAAAACAACACCAAACCGAGTTTTGAACAAAAATCCAGACCCTGGTCTAATCCACCTAAGATTCACAGCAATGTTTGAACAAATCGGACCATAACCTTAAATGTTAATAACCTAGCTTTTCCACAGACATTCTGTTCCTACCAAAGGTCCTGAATCTAATTTCCTCACAATCCAAGCCGTCTGGCATAAGATGGATGGGTGTTTCTTCCTCTGCCTCACAAATTCTGCAAAAGTGGTCTGGCATGAGCTCCCATTGCGCCTAATGGTGTCTTCTCAAACCACATTGCAATCGATAGATCTATACAAATCAATAACCTTAAGGGAAAATAGCCTAAGCTCTTTCACAGACACCCTGCTCCGACCAAAGGTCCTGAACCAAATCTCCTCACAACCCAGACAATCTGTCATGAGATGGATGGGTGTTTCTTTTATCTGTCACACAAACTCTACAAAAGTGGTCTGGCATGAGCCCCTATTATGATGTAAATGGTGTCTTCTCAAACCACAATGCCCATTAAGGAATCCAACCAGATATCAGAGAGAGTTCCGTGAAAGGCACAGCAACATCTCATTAATGGCCCTGTCCGCCCCCCCCCCTAGAGAGCATCCTAGACTGCTAGCAACCCACTGACCACATCCATAGGGATGGAATGCTATGAAACTATCCATGATTGGAAGCTTGACAGACATCAGCCTGAAGACACACCAACTGAAGGCTTGGGATCAATGATACATGTATTCTTACTACTTGTATATTTATTTATTGATTTATTTATTTATTGTTTCTATATTGATTCAGTAAGTGAAATCTCTAGTATGAAAAATATTCATCAATTTAAGAGTCGAGTGAAGTGTTTCACACCAAATTTTTCCTACAAAATTTCAGAGATTATTACTTTCCAAGTTATGGAAACTTATACTGAAGAATTTTTTTTTTTTTTTTATGCCCTGAATAATGATGTGAGCAACTAGCCTACTAGCTAGGTAGGTAGATAATTACATCATTGGCCCCAATTTGGCTTAGTTCATATAACTTCATAATTTTCTTTGCTTCCTGTTTAGTCTTTTTCCGGTTTATGATTTCACTTGCCTTTCTACTAATAATATACATTGATGAAGTGCTTCCTTAAATAATGTAGTCCATCTGGTGGGGGGGGGGGGATAAACTTTTCAAATAAAACAATATCTTCTCTAAATCTCAAGTACGACAAAATGAATTACGCAATATAATAAATGAATGAAAATAAAAAACATTTATGAATTGAACTAACTATTAAGCGTGATTATTATTTTTTTTTTTAAATTAATATCAACAAGTGTTCTAAACAGACAATTACATTACAAAGATATTAATAGCCATTAAAAAAAAAATAATAAAATAAAATAACTGCGGAGATTATTACAAGTGCAAATATCTCTCGCCTTGAGTGCATATACAAGGGTCATTCGCCTCTCACACATATACAAAACACACTAACATGTACATACGTTTAATAAAAGCCTAACTGCTACCTATTTATTTATTGTTTTTTTTTTTTTTATAGATTTAGAGGGGTGGTAATTATTTTTTTTTTTAATTTTAATACTTATTAAATTAATATTCTTAATTAAAAACGAACACAATTTTAAAGTAGGGCTTTCAAAGTTTATTGGCATGTTTTGATTGATTTTTTTTACTTTTTGCTTACTCCTTGAAGAGGAACTATTATTTATTTATTTATTTATTTGTCTGTGGGGAAGGATCAAACACTACACTATCCAAAGCCTCACTGGGCCCCATATAGCTACCCCCCCCCCAAACAACAAACCGAGTCTAGAACAAATATCCAGACCCGGATCTAATCCATCTTAAGATTCACCGCAGTCCGAATAAATCGGACAAAAATCTTAATGGGAAATAATCTAAGATCTTCCAGAGACATCCTATTCTGATTAAAGGTCCTAAACGTAATTTCCTCACAACCCCGGTAATCAGTCATAAAAGATGGATGGGGGTGTTTCACCCAACTCTGTCTCGCAGACTTTATGTAATCCGGCATGAGCTCCATTATGTTAGACATGCCTCCTTAAACCACAATGTGCAGTAAGAGATCCAACAAGATGTCTGAGAGTTGAAGAGGAACTACTACTGTGATCATATTATATTCACAAAATTAGTTTTAGCCGGATATACATGTTCTGAGTCCTCACGCGTTTGGTTTAGTGGCTAGCGCACTCGCGTTTTGTGCGAGAATTCCAGGGTTTGATTCCTGGGAGGGCAAAGTCGGTATTGACCCCCAGCATCGTGATAAAAAGTGGGAAGCTACAGTTAGTAGCGCCCTAGGTAGCGAAGGCGTGGGAACTACGGCGTACTTACCACACGCCACCCATTCAAATCGTCGTCTGGCAAGCCTTGGCCCTTCATGGGCTGTTGCGCCATAGGTTTTAGGGTTTAGAATACATGTTTTGATGTCCTCTAAAAAAACTCTGACTTGATATTCAATTTAAATACCACTAACACCTCTGGCAATAAGGAAGATTTTGGTCAAAAAATCACCAACCAGAAGTGCTACTTTACTGAGTACTTTCTTTTCACTTTTATTTGAAACATTTTATTTTCTGAAACTTATCATATTTATTTGTAGCATTTTTTCTGATAAAATTGATTTGGCGGATAGTTCTGGGAGATTTGTGTTAAATTTCTAACGTCTCGTACTAGAGATCATATTGTAATCACATTGAAGAACTCTAGCTTCTCTGTGCTGAGATCTAATGGCGTTGGGTTCTGGCACTTCCCATCGCCCACCCTGCGGGGTGCAATCAGCCTCTGGCTCTCCAGGTTGGGGAATCCCTCACCCAACCCGCTCCGATCCTGATCCTTTCCCCTTGCAGGGTTGCCTGTAAGTATCCTGGGTTACTAACACCCCTGTTCTTCAGGCAATGGACAGGAATTAGTAGATGGACTGACTCACCATCAGGCGTGCGATCAGTCACGCTAGCTCGTTAGAGCTGAAACACTGAACTACGGGCGCAAGCGACTTCCGAGCCAATTGCTTGCAATTGAGGTAGGATTCGTAGTGGTCGTGGTTTAAACAGTAGCTCCAATGACTGCGGTCATGAGTTGAGCGGGAAGAGTCTCGCTATATAAAATATCCCCGGAACCAGCCCGTAAGTTGGTAGCGCATAAGCTGGGTGTGCGCGGTTTACCAGAGCCAAGCTAGAGTTGGCCTTCTCTAGCTTCTGGGAGTGAAGTGTGATCTTTATGTGACCACTTTGCGCGCTGGTTGAGCGTATCTCAACCTGCCCTTAAATGGGTCAAGCGGGGGTGTGCCCTAGGGCACCTCTGCCAGTGAGAGGCCTCGCACTACAGCCACCCGCTGGTAGTGACAGCCCTCTCTTGTTAAACGATCCCGTTGCTTGCAACAGGGGACCGGTATACCCGCGAGGGTCGGTACGGTCTAGAAAGATCCCTCAGTACCGTATGGGAACAGGAAAAACGAGGAAGGAATGTGCTGAGATCTAATATATACACCTCCCTGCCGCCATAATATTTATTTTAGGGCAAATATACTTTTAGTAAAAATGTCAAATTTAAATAAAATATCAAATTTCATTTACTTTCGAACTCAGTTATTATTGTTTATATTTGTATACATTTTAATATAGTCTATCATTAATCAGTTGTTACGTAGATTTTTTTAATTCTTTTAAATTCCAATTCTATTTAGAACAGATTCACAGCCCAAATGAGTTCAACACAATCCAATTGACTTGCCCAAATGTTTAGCCTGCCCTAATAAAGATAGATATTATAAGACACATATATACGTAACCTCTCTCACACACACACACACACACACACACACACACACACACACCTTAAAATATGTATATATATAAAAAAAATTTCAGGTCGACATTGCTATGGGATACGATATCTCAACCTACGCATATTAGGTTCTTTGTGGGCGTTTCGGTTAAACGGTATTCTGTCCAACAAGGAAATAGCACAGATTGCAATACAGATTCCATTTTTTTTTTTTCTCTATCTCTCTCTGTCTAATTTGTTCACCTATTTTTTTTTTTTTTTTCACCTTTTTGTATTTTAAACTTTGTTCATCAGATGTTTATTCCTTGTTCTTCTGAAATTTTTTTCCATAATATTCCTTGTTCTTCTGAAATTTTTTTCCATAATATTCCTTGTTCTTCTGGAAGTTTTTTCGTTTGGAACTATTAACTTTTTTTTATATATATATATATATTTTATTTACAACCTGTACATATTGAGATTCATCATAATTGTGATCCACTAAATACCTTAGAACTCAGCGCCACAATCAGAGAGGCATATTGAGAGGAGCCAACCAATGCTGGAACTAGGTGTTTAGGAGGTCACATGGTCAACGTCATTTCAAGCGACGTGGAGGATTGTCAAGATGGGTTGAAGATAATAGGGCTTGTGCAGTGGGATTGGGATGAGTCTCTAGGTTATTCTGGAAATTAAGAAAGCGTGTATGGATTAACTCCATAACGAAGGGGATACTGAGGTCTTTGTGGAGAATTAAATTTTGAGACATAATAGGGAGCGTTGACAATATGGCGAAGGACTTTAGATTGAAAGGATTGGAATCTCTGGATGTTGGATTGTTCCGCGGAGCCCCACAGTTCAGCTCCGTAAGTCCAGACAGGTCTCCAGCAATGTTTTATATAGAGTCAGTTTGTTTTTTAAGTTCATTGTTGATTTCCGTCCAAGCTGTCTTCGTAGTTGTCCATAACGTCTATTTAATTCTTGTCTTTTCAGTCTCGTATGGAGGGTTCCAAGTAAGTCGACTGTCTAAATACAGTCCTAGGACTGTACTTGAGTGGAAGTCGGTATTTCTGTATTGTTGATATGTACGGGAGGGCAAGTTTGTCTACATAAAGTGAATGTAATCTGTTGGCATTTGTTTTTTCGTTCAGCCTTATTTTCCAGTTCTTGCACCAAGAAGAGATGAGGTCAAGGTGTTTTTTGGATATATGAGGAAGTTTGAGCAGGATTAGGATTTTGCAGATTTGCAGATAATATTGCAGTTTTGGCTGTTGGTCTTCTTCAGTGTGGAAAGGAACTATCTATTTCGAGAAAAGATTTCTTGAATAAAACAGTTCAATCACTTCTTGGTCCGCTGGATCAACTAAACACATCATAGGGCTAAGTGTGATCTCTTCGCCACGACAGTAGGGCCCTTTATGAATTGCCCGCTTTTTTATCTTGGGGTTTACTGCGCTGTTACTGCCTGACCATCTATGCAACGCATTACAGTAGCCACTGAACTCCACGAACATAAAAAAAAAGCATCATTTTATGGACTGCGTGGTGCGAATGGCTAAATTTGCCAAGGGTAAGGGGATAAGGTTAAAAAAAAAAAAGGTTTACTTATCATCAACCTAAAATTCTTTGCCTTCCTCTGACCTGAAAGTAGCGATAATTTGTCCTAAAATTGTATTACAATTAACTCCCTCCATTTATTTATTAATAAATGATAGTGGAATTTATAAATACTTTTAAAAACACTCTCAACAAAATTATATTAAATAAATTTTATAATTCTTTTTTTTTCTCACACACAGCCTGTAATAATTATTTCTTTAAAGCTAGCTATTCACCCAGGATATCTGCAGAATTCAATTATTCCCCATACATTCTGTAAAAAAAAAAAAATCACGCAACTCTGTAATACATACTTTCTTGACTTGGATAATATTGAAACAAAATGGCCGTACTAAGCTTATTTAATGACCATTATGTCCGAGTGCAACCCATGTCGTCGTATGGCTTAGGCATCAGAGCGAACTTAACTATGTCTTAAGCCTTCAAAACTCACTCAATAAAAGTTAACATAAAGGAAGCCAACTTGTAGTGTCTGTCATTTCTATCATGTTAAAACAAATAAATAATAAGGAGGCTAAGCAGACCTCATGCAGGTAGTCAAGTGGTTGATTGCTTTACCCGGGCACTCTGAGCACACGCAGGACGCAAGCCTATTCACTATCTTGTCTTGCGAGGTTTTAATTGCTTAAGTTAAGCTGGGTATCTTTCCCCTATATGTTTAATCCAATCTTCTTGATATAAAAGTTAACTATAAAGCCGCTCTATAGATACACCAGCTTGCCTTCCAGAGAGGTCCCTGTCATTTTTCATTCAGTTGGAACGATAATGTTTCTACCAAATACGTGAAATAATTATAACAAAAGATAGTTTCATCTTTTTTTTTTTTCTTTTATTTTATTTTTATAAATTCATACTTCATTCAAATTATAGGTATCTCATATTTTAATATTTTTTTTTTTAAAGTTCTATTAATTGATGCTATGATTTAAAAAAAAAAAAAAAAACTATTCGACCTCCCACGTTACTATTATATATATTCTTCACTATCATTATTATTATTTATTTCCTTTTTAACTTAAAACTTGATTGAGTTTAATCAATGGTGGGGCTGTGTCTAGCGATTAATAGAAAGAACGTTGAAGAGGGCAGGCCAAAAAAAAACAACACTGTTGCGTAATCCAATGTTTGAAGTGTTTTTATTTTAAATTAGGCCCTTGTCGATTTCTTAGCGTTTATTATCTTTCGTTTTTTTTTTATACTTTTTTCCATATGTCTTTTACTATATTTTGAACTCTTTCATCTTAACCAAATCTTTTCTTATTATTATGTATTAGCATTTGTGATTATTGGGCTGTTTTAGAATCTGTACTAAAATGAGCAAATAAGTAATCATTAATTTTTTTTTTTTTCTGTACAAAATACATAATTACATAGATGTTGACGGGCCTTAAATTAAAAAAGAAAAAAAGTTCAATATTCTATATTTCTTATTTCATAACTCGCGCTAATACCCCCCGCCAATATTCCAAATTCCCCCCTCTTAATCAAAATGTATACAATAGTGAATACATTTGCGCGTAGGGTTTGAAGAAGCAGTGTCTTCCCCATAAAGAAAGGCTATTTGTTTTGTTTAAAGAGAATTAATTTTTTATTATCAAATTTAGGATTTGATTAGTTTTCTAATAAAAAGGGGAAGAAAAATATCGAGTACTCCCCCCTCCGTGTGAATGCAAGCTTTGAATGTATTTATTAGCGTGATTGTATTTATTGGTATGCTTGAATTTATTAGCGAGTGAATGAATGACGACGGTATGAGTGAGTGTAAATATTTTTAGAATTTAGGTGAAACAATTTTCAAGGGAAAGGAATATTTATAAAAGTACTTCCCCTTAAAATGCAAGTAGCCTACAGAAAGAAAATACGTACCATCTTAGACTGCGCGGAGACAAGTCTGAGAAGGGGAAAAAATATTGAGAGGCGTTAATAATCACAGCTGTCGATGCGCCCCCCCCCCCCCAAAAATAGCAATCATTTAAAGCAAAATATTGGCTAAAACAGAGTCTTTCAACAGAAATAGATATAAAACATGTAAAAATTATATTGATATTTTATTTCTACGCCATTAACTCCTACAACAGTCTGAATTTAAGATTCCCACAACCTTAAAAAAAAAAAAAATCATTATAATATTATAGTGTTTTATTTAATCTAAACAATTTTAACGGAAATATTATCTTTACCGGTTGAAAGTTGCATTTAATATAAAAAAAAACTGATGCAGTCAGTTTTAACAGTTTAGTTTTTTTTTTTGTCTACTTTTTTACAAACATTAAAATGCTGCTATGTCCAGAGCAGCTCAATTTTCAAATTACTATCAGAATTAATTCAAGCTAACAGTTCAAAATTTCTTGTATACCTTTGTAATATTTTAATAAGTCTAATCAAACAAAATTTACATTCCATTACTTTTTTTTTTTTAACTTATCAAGTTAACAGATCAAAGAAAGAGAACACACGAATAGAACCAGTATTTTTACGGTATTCATCATTTAAATGATCTGCTCCAATAACTTTAAATATAATCTACATTTCTTTTTTTTTCTTTTTTCTTCTTCTTCTTCATTCTTTATTTTCTACAGTTATATTATATTCAGAAGTTTATATTTTACTAGTATGATGATAAAACATTAATAATTAAAGTGCCGTGACTACTTTTTATTACCCCTAACTTACCTTACTTACTTACTTTTTACCTAGCACATAAATACTTTTACAATTTCAATAGTTATTTTAGGGCTTATTCTTTTTATCTTTCTTTGTAACATAAAATTTCGTTGTTATTTATTTGTTGTTTCTTGTATTTATTTTCCAACCATTATTTATACAATATATTTAGACTTGTTACGCTATTCGCAACCTAAAAAAACAAAAATAATATTCATAATGATGTAATGGAAATCGTTTAATGTGATTCTTGATGTAGTAGATATCTTGAAGAGGGCGGAAGTTAGTTTAGAGATTTGGAAGTTAGTGCTCGAATTATTAATACGGATTTTTATAAAAATAAACTGTATTTGAACAATGATTTTTAACGTAATAAATGGTAACTAATAATAACAAAATACTTAGGAATAACTAGAAGATTTAATAACTAATAAATTAGAATGATATAAATAAATGAACTAAGATGCACAACTAAAGGATAATAAATTTAAATAAACGTGTATAGGGGCGCGTAAACTGTTGTTCGTATATGAAGACGTACTCGTATAATCGTATATGATATAATCATCCCCCTCTTCCCATGGGGCGAGTTTATATATTGGTGTTGGTCACACTCACACCAAGACATCTGTCCTAGTGTGCGACCTTCGTAGTTTGGTGACCACCGATTTAGGTCAGTGGCCAACCTTATCGGCGCTTGCTTTTGATATAAGGGTATTTACCCTTGGTTTGTTTGTTTGGCTGGCTGCGGCCTTGTCTTGAAGTCAGTCAGCTGGCTATGCCACTAGTTGTAAATTATTCTTTCTTTGTTGGATTTGACATTGCTATGACTTGCCGATGTCAATGACTTTGCCATGTCATTACAATGATAATCGTTAATTATTACGTACTTTTCTGGTATGCAGCTTCTTTGAAATATATATATATATAAATTTGCATTTTATAAATTCTATAATTCTTAATAACAGTAAATAAAACTTCCCTTCAATTGGGCGGGCCTGTCAATTACGTTGAATTTTAAACTGTTACTATAAGGTTTTAATTGCGACAGTGGCCGCTCCCGTACTAGTTACAATTTCCTTTATGGATATTACCTTTTTATGGAAATCCTATCTAAGTGTTTGTAAAAATAATAACAATGTTTTAAGAAAATATTTCTAATAAATTATAATCAGAAAAAGACGTGTGTGTGTGTGTGTGTGTGTGTGTGTGTGTGTGTGTGTATATATGTTTAATGGCAGAATTTTTTCCCCATTCTTGAAGAATTGCAATTATTCTCGCCTTCTACATATATTACATTATCCCCCTCCCCTTTCAACTAACTAATAAGCTATATTAAAAAATTTTCTGTGTTTATTTATTTATTTAATTTTTTTTTTAATAATTAACCCTTTAACTGCTGCGTAGTATATCAGTGTAGTGGGGATGCCAGTCTACAGTCTCCCTATTTCTATCCTCACACGCTCAGTACTTTAATGGAACTGCGTCACTACCTCCATTGATGGCTTTTAAACCGTTTACTGGGTATAAATAACAGTAAAAATATTAAAAACTACAAATATTTAAAAAATATGTGTATTTAATAAATATAAATATAAATATAAATAATTGAAAATTTTTTTTGTGTTTGAATAATTTCAAAACAGGATGCAGCAACACGCAACCTAACTGATGAACTCCTTCAGGATTTCGTTTTTTTGTTGTACGAAAAATGCAACATTCTTTGAAGGTGCAAATATCTGTCTAGAGAAGTAATAGTGGGAAAAACAGGTGTTTCCAGGAATAAAAATTATTAAAAAGTGTATGGAAAGAACTTTAAAGACGTGTTTACCACAACAGTTCTAGTTATAGAATGAATATTTTTCGCTGAATGTCATCTGTCGTCTAGAAAACGTACTAATAACTATTAAAATAAACAACAGATTGCGTTACAATAGTTATACAAACTTGTGCTTCGAGCAATTAAAGAAAAATCATAAAAACACAGATGTGTGTTCATAGCCTGAGAGGGACAACCAGCCAGTGACACATATATGTGTCCATAGCAAGGCAGGCACCACGAGTAGTGAACACATATATGTGTCCGTAGCAGTTAAAGGGTTTTAAACTCCGAATTCATTACAGAGGCATCGCTTTTTCTTTGTGTTTTTTTTATTTTCATTTTTTTTTTTTTTTAACTAAAATTAATATGGTTTATTTATACAAGGTCCATAATAAATAATTATATTAAATAGATATATATATTTACATATATATATAGATAAATAGTGTCGTTACTGTTCTTCAAACTTATTACTAAAATTTCCAGGCGCCTCAAGGCAACGACCAAAAAGAAACTTAAAACATATATATATATATATATATATAATATCTATGTATGTATATATAATATTACCTTGTACCTGTCTGGGTTGGGCCAAACAGATCACGACATATCCCAGTCTTGTTTAAAAAAAAAAAAAAAAAAAAAAAGCTGTGTACGTACGCTCGCTCGCCAAGAGCCGCTCTTCATCTCTTTCCTAATGTTGTTTACTTCTTCCACCTTCATGAACCCTCTACTAAATAAATATACACTTTCAACTGTTTCTTCTATGTCGTCTTCGTGACTTTACTTCCCTCTTTTTCATGTCGTTGAACGTTTTATATTATAGAACCGAGACACCAACCATGAACGTCCTTGAACTTGTCATGATAATAATTATATAACAATACTTATTTTATTTTTTATTTTTTTTTTAATCTTAATAGTCTATTTTGAGAACCATATATTCATATTTTTAATAGATATTATTATTATTATTAATGTAGGATTTTTTTTTTACTTTTTAAGATTGTGTTGTGGTTATTGTGATATGGTAGCTTGCTGCTTGTTGAAGATGAAATTGGGGGGTTGGGCGGGTGTTGACAGGAAAGCAGCAAAACCAAAAAAAAAAAAATAATATAAGAAAAACACTTGGAAGGAAGTTATGGTCTGTAAGGTCTGTGTCTAGTCTTATATTTTCTAGATGATAGAACAGGATGATTGACGCTGGGGCCATGATGGGCAGATATATATTATACCTTTATCTTCCATATTGGGACCTTATGGTAATGTTTGGTTGTTTTTTTTTTTTTACTCTATTGCCAAGTCTTATTTCTCTATTCGTTCCACCTCATCTGTCACATACACTTATTCTTCTCTTTTGGAAAAGTATTTTTTTTTTATAAGTTTCCTTTTTTTTAATGGAAACTGTGATCTCTTTATATATATATATAAAACTATTTTCTGATTATTTTCCGATATCAGATTTATTTTTCACCTGAAAATGTCACCTCTTTATTTATTTTGAATAAGAGCTTTAATCCGTGTTTAATATAAGCCAAATAAGAGCATAAAACTTGAAGTTTATAATTTTTGGGGGGGGTTTTTCCCATTAGGATTTGGTTTAATATAAACTTTCCCAAATCAGTTTAGTGAAAGTTTGTAAAAGGAGTAAGTCAAATAGGCATTGAAAAGTCTATGAAGAAGAGAGAGGTCGTTGAACATTATATATATATATTAAAAATACTTTTCAAGATATACATTTATAGCAATATCTTTTTGAGATTAAACCGATCAAAAGATATGAAGTGCAAATATAATATTTCTTTCTATTATTAATTAAATTAAAAACATAACTATGGCGGATTTAATTAGATTCAAATTAAAAGCGATTTATCTGACAAAGTCACTTTTAAAAATTAATCCGTGTTTTTTTTTGTTGTGTGTGTGATATAAACAGAAAATTTCTTTCTTTACAATAATTATTACCTCCTGATTGCTGGTAAGAGGAAATACTGTGACTTCGTCAATTTTTTCTCCGGAAATACTTATTTTTGACGACGAAAAGTTTTGAGCTCCAACTTGATATTCTGTTTACCCAAACTTCCGCTGCATCGATGAAAATCCATCAACCGGCGGAAGTGTTACTTTAATACTTTTTTTTTTTCTGTTTCCCATTTATTTCTCAAAAATGGCTGCAAGGATTTTCTTTAAACCTTTGTATAGTAACTGTTGTGATCCCTGTTGTGATCTTCAATATGGATGGGGAAGATTGCTGTCCAACATTCCACTTTGATATCCTCTTCCAGTGATCTTTACATCAAGATCGGAATGGGCTAAAAGTTGGGAAAAATGAGGCCGAACTGGGGGATTTTGGTTCACGGATGGATCCAAAATAGCCTGCGAAACTGGAGCGGAAATATATGGAGTTTAAACCGGAGTTACTCATTTAGAGGCCTCTTGGTGGATACTCCACCGGTATTAAAGGCTGAAGTTTACGCTATAAAGGTCTGAGCTGAGGAGAATTTACAGTAAGGGCCCCTAGGAATAGGGAGATATGTATCTTTTTAGGACAGCCAGGTGGCACTGAAGGATCTTGGGGCATTCAGGATTACTTCTTCCCTAGTCAGGGAGTGCAGAGACTCCCTGGAAGAGGCGCACTCTCGGTACAATAAAGTGCGACTGATATGGGTGCCGGGACACAAGGGGATAAAAAAGGCAATGAACTAGCCGACCAACGGGCCAGGTATGGAGCGAATACCACTTTCTGTGGGCCGGAACCTGTTCTGGGGATAGCCAAAAGTATGGGCGAGAGCGTCTCTGAGAGAACATAATCATCACTGGAGGTTAAATACTGGGGCAAACACAGTATAAAGGGTTATTCCAGAGTTGTGTAAAAGAAGAACCAGAGAGAGACCCTGGGTCTAAGCAGGTATCAGATTTGTCTGATAACAGGCCTGTTTACAGGGCACGATAGGTTCAAGAAACATCTGCACAAGGTGGGATTATTTGATTCGGAGCCCTTGTGTAGATTGTGTCAGGAGGAGGAGGAGGAAGAGGAGACGGCCTCTCACTTGCTGTTTGATTGTGTCACAATCGGCAGAGTGAGGTACGAGATCTACGGCACGTTGAGACCGGAGGAAATCGTACTCCAGGAAGGACTGGTGGGGAAGGTTCTGGACCTCATGGAGAGGAGAGATTTCTCTACTAGACATTAAGGGGTTGCCACAATAAGCCTCAATAAGCAGGCTACAGTGCCTGGGTTCGAGCCTCCCCCCCCCCCGGATGTCATTCTATTCTATTCTATTCTAACTGTACACATAAATACCTATCACGTTTATTTGAAACGTAATCCCGGAAAAATTAAACTTCTCTCGTGTGTTCTAGGCAAATAGTGGCGTTAAGCTTTCTTCTCAAGTACCATTTTAACAAATTTGAGGTTTCTAACACCTTTTATAATATTAATAATATACGTTATGAAAAAAATTTGATGAGGATCGGTCATGAATTTTTTTTTTTTTTTTTCAGTAGATGATTTAATCTCCACATCTTCACGACCAGCTATATATTAAAGTCTTGATAAAGACAGGAAACTCTGTCGAAACCTTTGGCATAATTGAATGTTTCTTTCTTAACCGATCTTCACCAAATTTCTTCATAATATAATTCATACAACGGTCAACAAATATTTTTATATTAATAATAATATATTCGAAACATTACTACGTAGATTCATATTTTAAAGAAATTACAAATATACGTAACTCTATCGCTTTTATTTGTAACATTTTTTTCGATGAAAGATATTGATTTTTGGTAAATCCACGGGAATTTGTGGCGTTCAGTTTCAAATTATAGGTTTATATTCACACAAACTTAGCGTTTCAAGTTTCAAAGAATAAATTTCGACCTTTTTTTAGAGAAAATTCTGAAAACTTCAAAAAATCGTTTATAAAATTATACTTAGGTACTTTAACCAGATTTCTTCAGACTTAAAATTCTAGCATTTAATTTAATGACCATTAGTGATTGAACTTTATTTGTCGTAATTTGTTCATGAAATCTTTAACCGTTACTTAACAGCCTTTCGTGATGTTTGAAAAAACAATTGGAGATGTTCGTACCGATAGTTATTTGACACGATCAATTATAGTGATAAAAGAAAGTAATTATAGAAAGCTCCCATTTATAATTCTTATTTGCTTATTGCTAATTAATAATTTATATAAAAAATAATAATAAAAGTAATAGAAAATCTTACTTCTCATTCCTTTATTGCTTCTAGAAAAAATTACTTCAGTATCATGATTCATCCTATAAATTTAAAAACTTGATTTAATTTTTAATTTTATTTATTGAATGTAGAATAAGGAACTGTGGTAGAGTAGCCAAATTTAAAATTAATTGGCTGTTAATTTTTTTTTTTTTTTTTGAAGTGCTATTCTAAACAGACTTATTATTTTTATTATGTTCTAAATAAATTATTGTCCTCTCATCAATTTTTTCCCAAACTATAAACATCCTCTCTTAGAATCAGCAATATGATCACATAGAAGAAGACAGGAAACAATATTAATGCTGACACCTTCTTAAATAGTTTAATCTATCTATATATATATATATCATCTGTTTTAGCTTATAAGTTCAGTTTTATTAATTCGACCCTAATCTTTTTTTTTTAAATTAAAAGATTATAAAACTTAATAAAGCTTATTTTTCTTCTTTTTTTTTTTAATATCTGGTTCGGAATATTCAGATATTTTGTGCTCTTACTTAAAAATGTCGTAAGTTTCGTCAATCTTAGAATTTTCACGAAAATCTTTTGTATGATTCAAGACCCCAAGTTTAATGTGGAAATCTTTTGTCTTTATGGTAAAAAAAAAAAATCATAAAAAAACTGAAATAACTGGTTTCAGTAAAGTTGCACTTCCGGTGAACCGTTTTTCTTCAAATTCGGAATTTTTTTTTGGTAATATATTTTTAATTCTTATAATTATTATATGGATTAATGAATAGTATTGTATAATAAACTAAAAATGACACTTTAATGAAAAGCATAACCTCTCAACCCTCTCCACAAAAAAAAAAAAATAACCCTTAAACGAATTTCCCCAGAAAATTCAGTTTCAAATAGAAGAAGTCATAGATCTTCTTAGGTCATAAATTTATAAAGAAAACTTCTTGGAGCCAATTTCGAGAAAATAGCTGAAAAAAAAGGTGTTTTTAGTAAAGTGTTACTTCCGGTTGATCAAAAACCTTATTTACGTAAAACCCTTCCTGATAGCACCGGAAATACCTAATTTAATTTTTCTGTGATTTCCTATTTTTTGAGTAATGCTGAAAACGCACACAGACACACACAAATTAAAAAAAAAAAAAAAAAAAAAAAAAAAAAAAAAAAAAAAAAATTAGACTCAGAAGACCTCTTAGACTCAGAAGACCTCCAAAACGTTTATTTCCTGTGAAAATTCGATATCGAAAATTTTATACACAAATGAAAAAAATATCTTAAGTTTATTTCTTAAGTTAAATTATACTTTTGCAAATAGATTTATTTATTATAACAAATGTTTTCTATAATATTACTTAATCACTACTTTTTTTATGATAAATAAGATCACCAATTTATCTTCTACATTGTTATACTTTTATATCTCATTCAAAATTTCCTAACTCACTTGCATAGACACATTTATAAGCGTCCAAATAATGAATACAAATTACATCACAATATACATCCGATTTGAATTGAATCATATATGAATGAAGGAGAAAAATTACAATGATTCTATTATATTATGTCGTATAAGTTTATTTTCTTTATTATTAACTTTTTTTTTTTAGTTATTGAATTTTTTTTTTTTTAAATTTATTAAATATTATTTTTTTGAATGACAAGCAAAGTTAAAATTATTTTTATTGCAAGTTGAGATTTATTTTAATTTCAATTATTGAATTATAAACATTCAAAAAAATGTCATGGAGTTAATAGTGCCAATTTATTAACTAAACTATTTCAAACTATATGAGATAGAAGATTAGTAGAGTGTGAAACTGATCTGGTCTTGTTTTGCAAGTCTGTGATATCCTATTGTCATCAAGATAAGGCGATGACCATAAAACGAAGCATGCTACATGGACATTCTCTAATAATTAAACTCAAGCACTTTTAATACGAAATCCATTTTAGAAGAAGCCATTTTTTTATAGAGTACTTACTTTTTCTGGGTTATCTCTAAATAGATTCTCCATAAGTGGCGCTGTGTCTAGGAAGTGTGATTAGAAAAGTGACCAAACTGGTCGTCATGAATTTTGCAACAAAACTGCGCTGCAAAGTGGCCTAATCTTATCCTTGAAATGTATTATTTTTATATAAATATTCTACCATGTTATTGCCGCAGGGCAAGATGGAGTAGCTATTGTATAAAAGGGTTCTTAATGTCCATTTAGCAGCTATTTCGAAATGGTAGTGGTGAATTCTAGCTCAAACACCAACACACACACATATTTTATACATGCATGTCTGTATATACAGGGTGTCCCATGGTATATGGATAACGACTTTTTCTCGGAAACTAAGATAGCTAGAAAAAAACTAAAAAAATAAGTGTCCCCGTAGTTTTTTTTGTTAGAAATCCAAATTTAATTTGCAAATTTGTTTTGGTGCTTCGAGAAGCGAGATACAGGCACCAACTTCATTTTTTCAAATGGGGAGGTGTGGTTTTTATTTAAGAAATAGATTCCTCTATTTTTTGTAAGAAAAATTTACTTGAACGGTTTTTTTCTTTGAGCGATATTTTACAAGTTATGAATGAAAACATGATTCCTATAAGAAATTTCAAAATGATATTATAACGGTTTTTTTTTATTGAATAAGAAGAAAAGTACTATTTTATTATAAATTTTACTCCTCATTAATTACAGATCTTGCTCGAACTGGCCTCCATTATTAGAGATGCATACACATGCTTTTTCCTGCCAATTGTACTTTACAAACAAAGAAATACATCTCTAATGTTGGTGGCCAGTTCGAGCAAGATCTGTAATTAATGAGGAGTAAAATTTATAATAAAATAGTACTTTTCTTCTTATTTAATCAAAAAAACCGTTATAATATCATTTTGAAATTTCTTATAAGAATCATGTTTTCATTCATAACTTGAAAAAAACCGTTCAAGTAAATTTTTCTTACAAAAAATAGAGGAATCTATTTCTTAAATAAAAACCACATCTCCCCATTTGAAAAAATGAAGTTGGTGCCTGTATCTCGCTTCTGGAAGCACCAAAACAAATTTGCTAATTAAATTTGGGTTTCTAACAAAAAACTACGGGAACACGTATTTTTTAGTTTTTTTCTAGCTATCTTAGTTTTCGAGAAAAAGTCGTTATCCATATACCTTGGGAAACACTGTATATGTAGATAACAACTTACTTACTAAGTACAGAAACACACAAGAAAAAAAGAAATATGCATACTACGACGGATAAAACATCAGACTCAAGAAAGAAGTCCCATTGATATAATCACAATGAATGGGTATTGGATTTGGCTTCAAATGCCTGATACCTAAATAATTGGCATTGTTGGAAGAATTTTGGTGAGCTTTATGGCCAGAGTTTTTAACACCAAAAATTGCATACACCCCGGTGATGTTACCATATCGTCATTCGACATCTCACAGTCCAATAGTGGGTTTTTGGGGGTGGGGGGTTGCCAGTCACTTAGGATTATATTGAAATTGCCGCTGCAAACTTTATTGGTTTTTACAGAGGGCGCTAACAATGTCCATCCACATATATAGATATATATATATTCTACTACCTTTTTTTTTATGGCCTGCTTAACTAAATGTACGTTGTAAACATTGCAGTTTAAAAGGTTACATTAACTATTAATTGCCATAATAGAAAGTCGTGTGAGTATTTCACGTCAAATTTTTTTTTTTTTTTTTTTGAATTATTTTTAAATAAATTTTTATAATTTTCATTTTGTTATAATTTTTTTTATTTTTTTATTTTTTTTATTTTAAGATACACCAGCTGATTGCTTTTTATCCAAAACATATGATTTATTCAAAGTTTTTTTTTATTTTTTTTATGTTAACGCCAATCATACTATTCAATGTAGAGATTGTCATCACGCGCTTTTCTTTTCCTTTTTTTTTTTTTCTTTTCTTATGATAGCCAATTTCATCTGTAGCCAATTCCAAAACTGATGCCAATCAGAATAGAGATAGTAGAAGTGTTTTGACAGGAATCTTTTTAGCTAAAGCCAAACTCCTTCTTCTTCTTTTTTTCGAAATTATATGTTATCTTCTTTTGATAGTTTAAAAGGAGGATTGGAGATAGATGATCAAGGTCGAATGAATCTTAAAAGAGAAGTAACTAGAAGAGGATGGGGAGGAAATGTGATGAAGGAGTTTAGTAGAATCCTTGCGAATGGATAACGAAAGTGCTTGCTTACACACTCCTCTATGATTTTAACTTCCACCTTCTTCTTCTCTTGCTTATTTCACTGTTATTATTCATGTCCAGTTTTCACGTAGCAGACAACAACAACCCGGCATACCTAGCAAAGTGATTTGGTGGCGGGTGGGGATACCAATGTAGAGAAAAAGATCGTTTCAAAAATTCTTTATAACTATTACGTGTGTATATTTGAAAGTAGTCGTAATATATTTTTGCGATTGAAATGTACTTATAAAAGATATCTATTACTGTTGGATACATAATTTTGTTTTTGTTTTCTTTCTCTCCCCCTCTCCCCCTCTAACTCTGTCTCTTTTTTTTTAATGTTATTAGATTGATCAATTTTCTTTTATTGTAAATTTGATTTGACAATGTTTTTAATGTATTTTGTGTGTTGGGGTTATTAACCTCTCTTGGCCGAGATCATTAAAGTATGTATAAGATCATGCTTGTAATAGTTCATGCTTCCATTCCTTCTTGACTATAATTGATTGAAATTGATCTCATTTTCCTGTTATTCTATGATATTGCAATATTTAATAGAAAATTTGGAGTAATTTTATAATTATCTATTAGGTGGAAGCGAATCTAAAGAGGATCAACTTAACCTCTTAACTTGACCTCGAATATATACGATACACATATAAATTATCATCACCGGAAGGATTTGCCTGTTCTGGTTTTATTTTCTGTAAAAGAAGGGGGTTTCGAAGGTGGTGTGGCGGTTTTGTAACGGTTTGGTTTACAAAACAACATATCAATCGGCTGAATCCATTCAGAGACATTCAGAGGTGATTGAATCGCGTTCCTCTTGTATAACTCTATAATGGAATCAATCACTAGCATATTCGCTACACAAAAACTTGACTCAATATATGTACTAGCAGCCGCATAGAGGCGCCACTTTGCACGTCAATTCAGCATTAAATCCTCTGCAGTATATTGGTGAATGAGCTTCAATATTGACAGCCAATCCCCGCCTAGAAGCTCCCACCTAGCGGTAGAAGAAACTGACTAAAAAGCCAACTGTTTTAAGCAGTGTGAAAACCAAGTTTGGTCCGTGTGTCTGTGTTGTCACACTGTCTGAAAAACGCATCCTGAAGATGGGCGAACGTCCGAAACTGGTCGATGACCACAAAATGAAGCAGGCTACCACGGAAAATGTCTCTAATACTTTCCAGCTCTGCAGAACCAACCACCACAACCCCTACCGGCCATCTCCTTCTATATCTCCTCCTCCCATCTTCTTGCAGGTCTGCCTCTTCTTCTGTTGCTCTGAAGGATCCATCCACTAATCGTCTTTAGCCATCTTTCCGGAGGCATCCTTCTGAGATGTTTATACCACACCAGTTTCCTTTTATTTATTCTTTCCTCAACTGTTTCATTTCTTTCCATTTTCTTCCTTATCTCTATATTCCTTACCTTATCCATCACTCTACAGTAGTCCATCTCTATCACGTTCATCTTCGCACGTTTCTTCCGAGTAGTGGTCTAGGTTTCTGCTCTATACGTGAAAAAATTCTTTCTTTTTTTTTATTTTCTCTTGAAAGGGTTTTGCCCCACAGCACTGGATGAAGCATTCTTATTGCCTTGCGGGCCTGTTTACTTCTTTCCAGCACCTCTTCTTCACATCCTCCCGCTTCCTCCAAAACAGATCCCAAATATTTGAAGGATTTCACCTTCCTCCATTTATCCTCTTCAACATACAAATCCTCATTCTCATTCCCTTCTATCACCACATATTCAGTTTTTTTTTATTTATCCTCATCCCCCCCCAGGCTGTGTAGTATTCCTTCAATTTCCTCATCATTAACTCCATATCTTCACTATTCTGGGTCACTACCACTTGATCATCCACGAAAAAAAAGATCAGATAAGCTTTTAAATATTTCCGCTAACAAGGTGAAAAAAGTGTGAAACAAATAAATAAACAAACAAATAACAGATAAAAAAAACAAACAAACAAACCAGGAAATGATACAAAATTCAAATTGTTTATCAAAGAATGAACTAAAACTAAAAATCGTTTACTTATCAAAATGTACAAGAATCAGCTGACAAATGATTATGTTAACATATGTTTTAGAATGGACAATGTAGGTAGAAGAGAAAGAAAAAGCAGGCTATAATACACACATAGAAAAACATTACATGGTCCCTATGTTCATGTCTCTGTGTCCTGTGGTTTGTTAGAGGTTTGTATGTGTATGTGTGTGTTTGTGATACGTGTGAATGTTTGAATCACAATCTGAACTGATACTAAGCTAGCCACCACCACTGTATAGGCCTGTTTCTCTCTCTCTGTCTGTCTTCTTTTTTTTTTTACAAACTTCGCTGCTAGAATGTGACATGTAATGTCAACGCCCTGCATTGCCCGTATTTATGAGTAAAGTAAACTTATGTGTGTGAGTGTGTGTGCGCTGCTTCACACAAAGTGCATAGAACTTCTTCTTATTCTATTTTTCCTTACTTCTTGCTCTACTCCTTCTGTTACTTGGTTGTGGACTTTGTTGTCATAGTTACTATGACGTAGGCTTTAGTAGAGTATAGCTTGTGATCTAGCAGTTGGTTCATAAATGTAGATTGTATACTAAACAAAGAATATGTATAGCCTCTATGTAAACAATAAATATATAAATCCTTAATAAACAGTGTAGACACAGGACATAATTTAATTACGTGAATTCATTTTCAACAAATATTCTGCTTTCTTTTACTCGTGATATCTTTCTTTCCAACTTCGTATACTGTTTACAGACAATAAATATCTATCACTTTTATTTGATACATTATTCCAAGAAAATTGACTTATGGGGGGGGGGTTCTAGGAGATAACAGTAATATTAAACTTTTCTCTAAAGTTCTACTTTAGAATATTTATAGTTATATTATTGATTTAATATTAAAATACATTAAAAGCAATTGCTAGAATACGAAATTTGAAGAAACTAGATTTTTACCGGAAGTGTGCGACATTACACAATAAGTTTGAGCTTTTTTTTTTTTTTACAATTTTCTCGTAAATGGTCTACAAGGATTTTCTTTAAACCGGTTATGCTTTCTTCTAAAGTACGACTTCTGTACAATGTATTGTTTTACCATGTTATTTATAATACTAATATTCATTAATAGCATTGATAAGATTATAAAATTAGAAAAATAGAATAGATTAGTATAAAAAAAAAAAATGGTGAAAAACTGAAGGAAAAAAATTTGAGCAAAGTCGCACATCCGGTTGATGGTGGATTTTTGCCTGAAACGAAATTTTTCGTGACAGATACGGTGGTAATACCGTAAAGGGAAATATCTGCGATTTATATACAATATAAAAAACATTTGTTTAAATATTCTGGTGACCCCCCCATCCATAAAACATGTATTTCCGGGGTGAATACTTAATTTCGAAAAATCTGGCACTATTGCAAATATTTACCAGGAGGAGCAAGTGAAAGTAAAAAAGATAAAAGCAATGAGCGAATCACAAACCGTCTATGCCGATTATCCGTTTCTCTCTCCCCCTCCCCAAACTTTGTATTTTTAAACTTAGGTAATTGTTTTCTTATTTTAAAGTTAATAGTACTTTACAAAACTGATGTTTTGATAATAGTACTTTACAAAGAAGTATCCAGAATGCTCAACAAGAACGTTGGAGAATTTTTTCGAGAATATCGAAAAAAATACTTTCTTTGTGGGGCGGGAGGCCCAAGCCCTATGCTATCCAAAGCCCTTCTGAGTCCATGTAGCTAACCCAAAATTCGAGACCTTCTCTCCCATTTTCTCGTTACAGATAAACTGCCAAACAGGGCGCTGATTTATGGGACGCACCTAGAGAACAGGAAAATGTAAGGAAAGCCTATTTGGGTCTATACATTATATCAAGTTTGAGCTGTTGTGACATTTTTCGTGTTCATCGTATTGTTTCATATAAACACACACAGAAGCATAATCGCTAAAAAAAAAAAAAAAAAAAAAAATCTGGTGTGAAACACTCACACAACTTTCTCTTACTCCAGTTTTCAAAATTGTATTTGACAAATTTTATAGTTTGATGAAATTCATTGGAGTTCTTCGAAAACTGAAAAAAAAATGTTCAGTAAAAGCGCACTTCCGGTTTACTAATTTTCTTGAAACTCAAAATTTTGGTCATCAAATAATTTTGTTTGGATGATAGAATTGTATAAGCAACTATGATAGCACTTTAGAGAAAAACATAACCCCACCCCTCCTCCCACAAAAGCCCCTTTAAATGACTTCACCAGGAGAAATATTTCAAATCAAAGTTATTATAGCTCTGTATAGGTTTTTTTTTTGGGCGCATCGACTGAGAAAATAGTTAGAGCAGATTTCGAGAAAAATAACAGAAAACTGAAAAATACATTTCAGTAAAACTACACTTCCGGTCATCCGGTTTTTTTTTTTCAAACTCGGAATTTCTACAACACATTCAATTCTAATTCTAATAATATTAATTACATGACAGAATTGTATAGTAAACTGAAATAGCACTTTAGGGGAAAACCTAATTCCATCCCTCTCCCAAAAAAAGCCCTTAAATGAATTTTTTTCAGATAAATGTTTTAAATAAAAGTTGTAGCTCTTTGTATGTGTAGTTGATTTATCAACAAGTTTGAAGAAAATTGTCGGAGCCATTTTTGAGAAAATCACAAGAAAGTAAAAAAAAAAATTAAGTAAAGTGGTACTTCCGGTTAAGGAATTTTGTCCGCTGACCTGCTATCGGATCCTATGGTGATATCTAAACGGAATATCAAGTTTGAACGCTTTACGATTTTTTCGTTTTTGAGCTGTGCTGTTCACACGCATACACACACACAGACCATTTGTTAAAAACCACTTTTTTGGACTCAGGGGACCTCAAAACGGATATTGCCGGTGAAAACTCAATATCAAAAATTTGACATGATTACAATACTTCGTCTTACTACTAGGAGTAAGAGAAAGTAACATTTTTACCAGGGGGATCTTCAAAACATAACGATTTCGTGAAAATTTAATTGCACAATAATTTTGTGACAAGCTTGCAAATATTTCGTCTTACACTGATGAGAAAAAAAATTGAATAGTATTGTACTAAAAATAAAATAGATTAAAGTAAACCAACGAACAAGAAGAAAGGTTTTTAGTGATTACATCATAGCTGCCAGCTAAACCATCCCCTTCACGACATAAAATGCAATTCTTGTATATACCGTTAATGTAACATTCTTTCTGAAATGTATTGGGTGTTTGCATATTTGAAAAATCTTTCACTCTTGTGTGGTTAATAGCCCCAATATATTGATAACAGAATTTTTTGTGCTTGGAATTGATGGTTAATAAAAAAAAATAAATAAAAACTAGGTTCTCCAAACAAGATATTAAAAGAAGAATCCAGAAAGGAAATAAAAAAAATAATAAAAAGCCAGTTTCTTCTTGTATTTGTAGCTGACCTCCAAGATACTCAAAATACCGACCTTCTGAAGGATTTGGCGAGTATACTCGAAAGATATTCAGGTCGTTACAAACGGTACACAAGGCCGGGGCCACAAAGTTGTTGTTGCATGCTAGCCTATAGCCTAGCTGGGGGAACTGTTGGGGGAAGAGCAGAAAGAAGATGAAGAAGAAGGTAATATTGGGGCGGGGACAAGGTTGTTTTGTTTGTGTGTATATTTGTTGAGAGAATATATATATATAAGTGTGTGCGTGTATATATATTTGTGTGTGACGTATTTTTAACTGGGCTCTCTACAATACACAGATAGACTCACAGACGCGCACACACTAAAAGACATGACTTTAGATGGCCCCTCTGTTTTCTGGGTCATACAACAGATTTGCTCAGCTTGGCTGTTTGGCCCCTTATAACCACCAATACATAAACACACTCAGTCTCCCTTTTATTATTTTTCTAAATCTACTGTTTTCTTTTTCTATTTGATTTTGGACTGCATAATTTATTTTATATATATTATTTTTATTAAATCACTTAACTTACCGGATATAAACGATATTATAATCGGAAAGAAAAATATTTAGGTCAAATTTTATTTATGTGTAGAGTATTTTGTAATACAGGAATGACCTAGATAATTCGGTTCTATTATATCTTATTATTTGCTCTATGTATGAATCTTAAGAGGCTGTTTGTTTAACCTTTTTTTTTTCGTTTTAATATAATAATTTTTTTTTTTTTTTTTAAATCAATGTGATATAAAACATACAAGAAAATCCTTATGAAAAACCTGTCTTTGAAATCATTCTTGACAAAAACCACCACAATGATTTCTCACAGAAATGTTTCAAATAAAAGTTGTAGCTTTTTTGTATATATGTTATGTAGTTAACATATCATGTTTAAAGAAAATTGTTGGAGGCCATTTTAGAAAGAAATCTCGAAAAATTATTCATTAAAAAAATGAATGGTATTTGCGTTAACCGATTTTTGTCCAAAACTTTGTGGTTCTTAAACCACAATTTCAAGTTTGAACTTCTGCGATTCTCCGTGTTTGTGTTACATACATGCTGAACATCTGTACAGTGCTCAATTAGCTTTCAAGATGACATGACCCTGAAGAAGTTTATTGCAAAATGGGAATAACAATTTATGGTCTCAACCCAGTATAACTTTTTCAATATGATATTAGATTTCCTTTTAAAATATCTACACGCTTCAGCTACTAATTTTATAAAGTGCAACAAATGTGTATTGGTATCGTTTTATTGATACCGGAAGTTGAAGTGATGAATAAGAGTAAGAGATTGTTAATTAGAGGGTAAGAGATTAGAGAGTTGGTATTCGAAATGCGTACTACTGATTTATAAAAATATACTATATTTTAACAAATAATTTAAAGAGATATAAAACAGAAAAACTAAGATGCACAATTGTAAATAACTATAAGAATTATAAAATGAATATAAAATATTAAAGAAGTTAGTAAAGTGTTGAAACCTTAAATAGGGACGCGCTCGGGATGTGAGATGGTGCTTCTGATCTGGAAACTGATGTAGACGTTTGATGCCTGAATCGAACTGAATCCCTCCTCCAGTGGAAGGCCGTGTTATATTTGCATCACTCACACATCGACGCTGATGTGTAAGTACGTGTAACACTAAGACATCTCTTGTGGTATATTGACCCTAGGGGAGGTCAGTAGTTAACAAGGGCTGATTTGGCCGGGGTGGCGACGCTTTGTTAACAGATGGTGGGCCAGGTAGGCCAGTAAGGTATTATCTCTTGACTGTATATTGACCCTTTTTGAAAGAAATACAAAAAGGGTTTGCCGCGGTTCATGACCTGCAGGTAGCGGCTGGCTGGACCCTTTTCCAATTTTCAACCACTAGTTGTAATTTTTAGATTTATTTAAAAATTATCTCTTCTTTTTTTCTTGCTATCGCTATCACATCACAAATGTAATCTCGTCAAAACTCCAAATATGAATATGCCTGGAAAAATCTAAGCGAAATATAAAATTTGAACAGTGTGCGATTATCCAGCGAATCTTTTATAGTTCTGATTCATAACTTTGAGAACAATTTCCCATACCGTAATATCAGCTAGATCAGAATGGATCTGAGAACCATCAATATCAGATGATTCTCTCTGTTATACCGACGGCTCTAAGACTAAGAGAGGAATGGTAACCGAAATCTATGGCCACCAACCTAATACTTATATCTACGTGAGCCTGAAGGTATAATAAAGTTTTCCAAGCGGAGGCAGTGGTTATTGTAATCGTATCCGAATCATTAAGATTTGTGAGGATTCGAAGAACCTAGTTACTCACTACCTAGGCTAGGTTAGGGAGCGAAATTATATATATATATATATACCTAAGAAGACAGTTATCAACATCCAGTCAGCAAACATCATTCTACTTTCTAATCACTCAGCCAGTCTGTCTCTCTCTCTCACACAATTATTCTCTCCCTACCTCATTTTCTAACATCTCTATTAACAGTGTAAAGTCCTTACAGTTTGTATTTCAATTTATTATATCAGTGTTCAGCACATCTATTCGTTTATTTCTTTCACTCTCCTAAATGATCTTCTATTCTGTCTCCTCTCTTGTCCATTACATTATAATATACTGGGCCAAAGAGATTCTAAAGTAGAATCTCCACAATAGGAAGATTAGTTATATATAAATATGACATGATCGCAATACGTATTTCCTCTTTCTGAAAATAAAAATGAAAAATCTGTTTCAGTAAATTCTTCTCGAGATAACTCAAATGGAATATCCTGTGAATGATACTCTCAGTTCATTTTTCACACACACACACACACAAATCGATCATTTAAAAAAAAAAAATTCGTACTGTATCTCCAGTGAAACACTGAATTTTGAAAATCTGACACGAATAAAACCTTTCTCCTTACAGTTGTTTTTTTAATTAAAGCTAAAAAGATCGAAACTAGACCTCATGCGTTGGTCTAGTGGCTGATGCAATGGCCTTTGTTGTAAAGAATACAGGGTTCGATTCTCCTCAGGGCAAAGTCGGTGTTGACCACAGCATCATGAGAAAAATTGGGAAGCTACAGTTTGGTAACGAAGATCAGAACTAAACGGCGAGGGAATCCGCGGCGTGCTTTTCCCAACCGCCCTGCCAATAAAAATCGCCGTCTGGCAAGCCTTGGCCCTCCTTTATGGGCTGATGTACTAAAGGTTTAATTTAATTTAAAATATCAAATGATCCAGCCGTATTAAACAAAAATAACTCTGCTCCTAAGAGCAAGAAGTAATAAACAGGCTGTTTTTTTACTGTAATTAAAAAAACAAACATTGTACAATTACGTATTAAAAACACACAACTTAAGAATAAAAATTATACGCGTAATATGTGTGACACAGTATGTTTGTTTCTTTGAATATTTGTTTAGTTTGTACAAGCCCTACAAAATTATTTTATTTGGCGCCTTTACTTCCTATTAGATGTATGTATTTATAATATTTGTGTATGTGCGTATGTTATGTATGTATGTGTGTTGTTTGAATGTTGTTTCATATGGAAGTGGTTTGCAAAAGTGACTATCATTAAAGGGAACAACAGTTAAAAAAAAAAGAAAAAAAGAGAACAAGTAGAGTGTTCGGTAGTTGTGAGCTGGCGGGGGTGGGGGTGTAGGGGGAGAAGTAGTGGTTGCCCCCCACAGGAAAGTACAATAACACAACATCCTCCCCCCCCCAATAGGAGGATATAACAGAGATGTAGAGATATCCTGGGCACAAGAGTGACCGACCCACAAGGCAGACTGGTATTACCTTCCTTCCCACCTCTTTGTAGCATTGTATCTGGCCAAGAATTTGCCAGCTATAGCGGCGCCACTTGTTATCTCTTACGTTTTTTTTGTTGTTGTTGTTGTTGTTATTACGCACATGTGCACAACCACACAGACAGACATACGTAACACTTATCATTTATTTTTTATTTCTTTCCCCAAATACCTTATCTTTATATTTTAAAAATATAAATAATAGATTTATAGTTTTTACTCTTTTTTTTACGTCTGTATAATGGAGTTGACGAGGAGAGAAATTGGGATTGATTAATTAGACGAGATATGAAGACACTGTTATAATATGGCTATAAGTCTACACAAACTGCACTGGACTTGTAATGATTTTATAGAATAAAGTGTTAGAGTTGAGTTATGACACGATGTGATGTATATGGTTGAATCTGATAGATAGATAGATAGATAGATCTCTCACTGACTTATATACAGGTTCTCCCCACTCTAGCCTGCTTAAGTCGGAGAGTACCAGAGAGAGTCTGCTGCCACCAATATAATGGAGTTGACGGGGGGAGAAATTGGGATTGATTAATTAGACGAGATATGAAGACACTTATATATGGCTATAAGTCTACACAAACTGCACTGGACTTGTAATGATTTTATAGAATAAAGGGTGAGGTAGAGTTATGACACGATGTGATGTATATGGTTGAATCTGATAGATTGATCTCTCACTGGCTTATATATACAGGTTCCCCACTCTAGCCTGCTTAAGTGAGAGAGTACCAGAGAGAGTTTGTTTTCTCTCAGTCGGGCTTGTGTTCTCTCTCTTGCCATTACAGTCTGTAAGAGGAATGAAATGGCTATTACGAGTTTCGAAATAGTGGCTTCTTCACATGTGACTTTTAAAAATGTTTTAAATATTACGTCAGTTAATTGGGTTGATTTTCATTTACAAAGTATACGCTTAGATTTCTTCAAAAACAAAAACAAAAAAGCTGTTTTTGATGTAATTTTTACTGTAAGTTAACTTTTCAGAAGACTTTATAACGATTCCATAACCATAGCGAAATTAGTTAGTTTACTACAAAACTAACTATTTTCCTATATTAATCCAGCATAACGCTTTTTTTGGTCAATCATTAAATTAATAGAAGAAAATTGTCCACAATTTAGTATTATATAAATAAATAGGATTTTTCCTTAAAGAAAGTTCTCTCACCAACTCCTTTGTTGAATTCTATAATTCCAAATAATTGGTAGTTGTAAGAAATGTTATATAAAAAAAAAATGATATAGATATTTCAAGTAAATATAAACAAGAAATTATCATGAACAACGACGACCAGAAGTGTTCTGAATTTTCTTTTTCTAATAAGAAATAATAATCTTAGACAAAAAAAAAGAAGAAATAGGTGTGTGCATACAGTAACTGGGGCGTGAACCTGGTGGTAGAGAGTTAACACTACAGGGAGGTAACAATACTGCCAATTACTGTTTTAACGCCAACATATATCATCTACCCGCTGTGAATTGTTGCACTTCTTCTTCTTCTAACGCATTCTTTTCCCCATTTTATCTCTTATTGGATGTTTCCTTATTGCAACGTGTTCAAAATATTAATAATTAGATTGTTGTGTTATGAATTTATTCATTTTTTTTCTTTTTTTTAATTCTTCTAATCCTCCTTACGCCTCTATTCACTAGGTTGTTTTTCATTTTTAATAGTTTTTTTAAACTTGTCTTTGCATTACTTCTAAGAATAATAACTTATATATATAATTTACATAGTGCTTTCAAATCATATTGGAAATCTTTTCGTTTCCTTTTCTATTTTTTATGAATTTTTCTTCAGTATACACTGCAGACATCCCAACACATCCTGGATACCATCCTTCTCACCTAGGAGGCAGATGATACTGCTATCCTATCTTCCAATAATGATCCCGTAACAGCCCATAGAAATCTACAAACCCACCTCTCCTCCCTAGAAAATGGGTCAATTATCTTAATGTAAAGTAAGTCCCAAAACATTACCTTCACTCTACGTCGCATTACTCCCCCCCCCCAGTCTACTACAACTTAATTCCCTTACCAGTGGTCAACAACGTTGCTCGCTATATTGGGCTTTACGTATACCGAAGACTTACATGGACTCCTCATTATACACGACTTAAAAGAATAGAACTAAACAGACGCTTTCGACAACTTAAAAGAATGCTGGACAACAACAGATCTAAACTCTCCCCAGACAACAAAAGACTAATTTATACGTACATCTATTTTAAAGCCTATCTGGGCGTACGGGATAGAACTATGGAATTCAACCAAACGCTCAAATCTCCAAAGACTCCAATCCCTACAATCCAGAATCCTCCATAACATTGTAAACGCTCCTTTTTACGTCTCCAACCGTGTACCATACATACTGGAACCTAATATACCGTTCATTGTTCAAGTCGCCCAAACCCGTTACAGGAAATTCCATATTAACCTACAGACTCACACAAAACCCTTTAATTCAACACCTGTCTTCCCGAACACTTCCTAATAACCCTCCTAGACGTCTTCAAAGACAATGGCCTCGTGATCTCCTCTCAAGTGAAGAGTGTCAATAGTGATTTTGTATAGTTTTGGAGTGTTACCATTGCTTGGGTAGCTTCTCCACTCATTTTGTATTTATGTTCTTTGTATGATTGTTACTTATAGCGCTATCGCGCTCATTGTAGCATGAATAAAGATTAAAAAAAAAGAAGAGTTTTTCTTACTCAAGTAAGAGAGGAAGTATGTGCCAGGGCAAAGATACGTAGGTGTTATATCCCCGCTTCTAGGACCTAAACCTTTTTGTGGGAGGGAGGAACGACCAGTTTCTCTTGGAAGAACTGAGAAAGGAGGAGGTGGTAAAGAAGTCTCAACTCTGGACCTCCCTCCTCGGACTGCGGCAGGCCAAGATCTGCCGGGAAATTATAACCAATGGGAATCGAAGGCGGCCTTAGTAAGAACAAACTCCGCGTTCTTATGGGTTTCCTCACGGGGCGTTGTCGATTCACAGAGGACACCTGATGAAGGTGGATTTTGAGAGTGACAGCACAAGCAGAATCTGTGGGGCGATGGAGGAAATTCCACTACTAACTGACTGCCACCTGAGATTTAAGAACCTCTGGGTAGTTACCAGGAGGAGGACGGGAATATTAGCATTCCTCAGGGATCTTAACCTGATGGAGGTATTGTAGACGTGTTCGCCTGGGACATCTGATTGGGGTGCTGTGGGGGGGGGGGCAGCTGGCGGCTCCCAGGGGACATACAATAGAACGTAAACGTGCATTGGTCCCCCTCGTAAGACTTTTTTGTAAGACTGTTTTTAACCATTCATCTCTTTCTTCTTGATGGGTGGGAGGTATTTATATTTCTTACAACTTGTCCTTCCAGATAGAGTTTAGTGTGGCATATTTGTTTCAATAAGATGGAGCTCATCCACATAATGCAAAACTTAGATGAAATACCTAGATTCTACGTTTCCCAATAAGTGGATAGGTAGTTTTTAATAATGACCCTATCCCATGGCCTGTAAGATCTTCAGATTTTTTAACTCCTTCGAAAATTTGACAAGATCGCAATACATTCTCTTATTATTAGGAGTAAGAGAAAGTAAAGAAAAAAAAAGAAGAAAACTATCTTTGTTGCTTGATTTATTAAACATTTCTTCTACAAAAATTCTATAATGAAATGTGGTCAAACTTATAACCACAAAAATTTTGGTTTCTTAAATATCCTTGTGGACTCTTCATGCAATGTTTATACATTTCGTATTAATTTGCAGATCGATCTCTCGTTCCCATTGGTAATGTAGTTACAGTTCATCCTGTTCTTCTTTACGTAAATTTCAATTTTATAAAAATTATCTACACATTCAAAATTATCTGATAATATATTAACCAATGTGTATAATAACAACTATAATGATTTTCTCTTTTCTGAAAAGAAGAGATAAAACTTCATAAATGAATAAAATAATTAAAAAAAAAAAAAATACTTTCTAAAATTATACAAACGTTTGAATTATTTATTATATAACTAAATTTGGTAACTTTATATTTCCTTTTGTAATTTCAAGATTTTAGTGGGTAATAGAAAAAGAACCATTATTAATAATAAACGAAGTAATTTTTGTATTTTAGCAATTCAGCAATGTTTGCAAAATATAATTTTTTTTTTTTTTATTTTATGAAAGACGGCAATCACTTAAGAGTATATATATAGTTTTTATTTACCCCGAATTCGCGATAAGAAGAAATATTAATTAACCAGTACCCATATGGGTTTTTTCAGTTGGATAAACAATTTTGTTTAATCTTCGTATACTCTCTACACACATAAATAACTAATCATTTTTATTTTGAAACATTTCCCCAAGGGAAAATTGAGTTTTTAGGGATTTTTTGCGGGAAAAGTAACGTTAAACTTTATTCTAATTACCACTTCACTATAATTGGGTGGGCTATACGAACTGTTACCACTTTTTTCACTAAAATAAATAATAGGATAAGCGATAAACCGTTTGAGAACAAACCACGGTTTGTATGCAGTGTAATGGGATCCGAACCATTAAAAAAGATTCATAGGAACCGAAGAGTGGGAGAAGCACACATTAAATGAATCAAAAGTTAGTTACTCCTCTCACGTAGGCCAGACTGGGAAAAGGGTGAGTTCGATTCATATAAATAACAGCAGGACGGTTTTTACGTCACTTTAGAGCAGTATATATAGTCAGCAACCTATCTACTGCATTCTTATTATTCAGCCAGCCTGTCTCTTTATATTTCTCTCGCTACCTAATTTCTATTTTACCGTAAAGTCTTTGTAGTTTCTGTGTTCTATTCATTATAAAGTGTTCAGCATATCATCTAGTATATTTCTTTAAAATCCATTCCCTCTGATTCTATCTCGTTCTCACTTCCCGAATCATTAATGATTCATAGGATCCGAAGAACGGGGAGAAGCACACATTAAATGAATCAAAAGTTAATTACCCCACCACCACCAAGGCCAGACTGGGAAAAGGGGAGTTTGATTCATATAAATAACAGCAGGACAGTTTTGACGTCAGTTTAGAACAGTACATCCAATCAGCAACCTATCTCTACTCTATCTTCTTATTACTCAGCCAGTCTCTCTCTCTCTCTATTATTCTCTCACTACCTAACTTCTATTTTACTGTAAAGTTTTTGTAGTTTCTGTGTTCTATTCATTATACAGTGTTACAGCATATCATCTAGTTTATTTCTCTAAAATCTATTCTATCTCTTTTTCTCACATTCATTATAGTAGCAACATACCTCCATAGAATTAGGAAACTTAATCATGATAAATATGCAACATGCTATGAAAAAGAGACTTTGGAACATTTATTCTAATGGACCTGCAGAAAATACATGAAAGAAAGAAAGAATTCTATTCTATAAAGTAAAGTAATTTTTTTAGGCGGGCTTAACGTCCAACTACCAAATTATTAGGTGTCATGGACAGGGGCGGAAGCACCTACTTTACTGTTAACATTTTTCATACCAATATAAAATTTAGCATTAATACGCGGGACTCGATCTGGGGTCCTCCCACTTACAAGTCCATACTCATAACCACTACACCAACTCCCCACCTTGAATTCTATTCTATAGAATGTTTTAATAATTAACAACAGTAAACAGAGAAATTTTACAAGAGTATAGTAAAGTTTATAAATAGTATTATAATAAAAAATTTTATAGTAGGAAAATTGCTGTAATTTAATAAACATTAGATGGTTATGACTTCGACTGCTGAGGCCATAAAAGAAAATAAAAATAAGAAATAAAAAAATACCTGTATAATAATATTAATATAAATTAGAAACATTGAAAGAATTCCAAATTTGCCGAAAATCATTTAACTTACTGAGTGAACAATTACAGAATGGGATTCCAAGTTTTTTGTTTTGTTTTGGAAGTTACTCGAAAACAAATTGATTTTAACGTAGTACTGCAGAATTTGTGTTCTGTGTGTGTTATTCAATGATATTGTCGCTCGCTGTCTTCTATATTATAATCATGTTGGTACAACTGAATAAAAATGTCCCAAGTTCAAAATAAAATTTATCAATATTCTAATTATTATATAAACAGCAATAAAGGAAAATCGTATGATATTTAACACAAGATTTTTGGTGTTTTTAATGTTAAAAAAACATACAAGAAATAGTTCATTACCATGTCCATTAGCTTATGTATAGTTAGTAAGTGGATTTCTTCCTCTTTATAAATGCATAAATACATAGATTATTAAAATATAAGGATATATATATATATAAATATAAGCCGAAGAAGGATAAGGACGATGCAAATTAAGAGCTATGGTAGCCGGCCTCAGATGGAATGCGGACCGCTATATTAAAACGGTTTCGGGACTGGCTTCTCTCTTCACTAACTGGGGCCTCTCCAGACCCTCCTTTTACACCACACAATATACTCACACATATATACACATACATAAACAACATTAACTAACAAACATACCTATATATATTATATCAAACTGACTAAAAATAAAATAAAAAAAATAAAATAAAAAATAACCTCACATTCCTATAGAATGTATTTATCTCTTTTCTTTTAATTGTTTTCTACTTAATCAATATTGAGAGATATACAAAGAGATTGTAATTAAAATATATATCTTTTTGCTACTCTATTCCACTTCTTCTTCTTCTTCCTGTCACAAACTAACTGACCGGTTATTTTTTTTTTTTTTTTTGAACAGTTATTTTTATTAATTTTTGTTGTTGTTGTTGTACTTGTAATTAAAAATCTATGTTAATTAAGTTGTATTTACTTCCCCTGGGTTTTATTACCCTTTTAATAAATATTTAACTTACTGTCAGTCCAAGGAAGGGATTAGTCATTAGTCAGTGGTAGCGTGCTGGTAATAATTAAGTTGTATTTACTTCCCCTGGGTTTTATTACCCTTTTAATAAATATTTAACTTACTGTCAGTCCAAGGAAGGGATTAGTCATTAGTCAGTGGTAGCGTGCTGGACTAGCAACGCACGGAGGCCCCGGATTCGAATCCAGTTTGTTGCCCTTAGATTTTCTCTTCCTACGAGCCTCTCCACAGCCCACTTAGTCGATGATGGGCAGTGTTGTCTATAGCTAGAGAACACTGCTCGGAGGCCGGTAGTACACTGAGAGCGCTCCGGGCAGCACAATAGATCTTTCAGGTCGCAGTGCAATAATCCCCTACAACAATCTAATCTTTACTATAAGTCTAACTTATTGAATTTTTTCACGTTTGAGATACTCGCCTACTTGGGTTGTGGTATTCCGATACTTGTCCCCCACTGCCACCACTCTGTACACATATATATATATATATATATATATATATATATATATATGTGTTTTGTGTGTTGTGTGTTATGACAAATGAACAAGATTTGAAGTATAAAGAAATTTTTCATTTGTATGTAATTGTATTATAGGAGTGAGAGAGATTTATGAGATTGTTAGATTAGATTCGATTGCTTTAGGGGGGGGGGGATTATTGCACTGCGACCTGAAAGATCTATTGTGTTCCCCAGAGCCTTCTCAGTGCACTGCCAGTCTCCGAGCAGTGTTCTCTTAGCTATAAACAACACTGCCTATGACCGGACAGTAAGCTGAAGAGAAAATCTAAGGGCAGCATGCTGGAAAGAACCTGTGGCCTCCGCTTGCTAGTCCAGCTCACTATCATTGCTGAGCTAATTAGAGCCAACTAGGAACGGAGACCCTAGTTTCTGTACTGTATTTGTCCTTGTCTGTAAAGAGTAGGGTATATTTAGTTTAAGTTTATTGTGTACTGTTCTGACGAAGTGCATGGAGTACTGAGCTGTGCTGGTAACACTTAAGGTCGCTAATCCCCAAGCAACCGCCGATACTCCTTGCGGGCAATGTGAGTGTTAAACACCAGATTTTTAGTGTTTTTTTTTTTTTGTCTGTGGGGAGGGAGCAAGTCCTAGGCTATCCAAAGCCTTTCTGGGCTCATATAGCTACCCCAAAGTTCGGACCCTTCTCAGTGAGTGCACTGCCGGCATCCGGATTTTGTTCTCTCTACAGACAACACTATCCATCACCGGACAGTGAGCTGTAAGAGGCTGCTAGGAAGAAAAAAAATCTAAGGGCAGCTGCTGGACTCGAACCCAAGACCGCTGCATTGCTAGTCCAGCGCGCTACCACTGAGCTAATCCCTTCCCCAGATTTTTAGTTAGTCGTATCTTATTAAATTTCAATATTTATTTTCTCACACCACGAAATATTTAATATAATGGAGTAGATGAGGAGAGAAATTAGGTTAGATTAATTAGACGAGATATGAAGACACTGTTATAATATAGCTATAAGTTACACAAACTGCACTGGACTTGTAATGAATTTATAGAATAAAAGGTGAGCGTAGAAATATGACACGATGCGATGTGTATGGTTGAATCTGATGGATATTTGTATAGATCTCTTACTGGCTTATATAAGGTTCTCCCCACTCTAGCCTGCTTAAGTGAGAGAGTACCAGAGAGAGTCTGTTTTCTCTCGGTCGGGCTTGTGTTCTCTCTCTTGCCGTTACATCAATAATTACAATTTCCCTGCTGTAAGAAAAACTTAACGCAATCATGTCAAATTTTCGAAATTATCTTTACACTAGACCTCGTGATAAAAGTTGAAACTTCAGGAAATTGCCTCTAATTGATTATTGATTTTTTAATTGTTTTCCTAAAGAGATTAAATCATTCTCAATTATTTATAAAAAAGAAATCGAACTAATTTTTAATTATTTTGGCATACAAAGAATAAATAAAAATACATTTGATTTTGCTGTTATGTAAGAGTATTCGATTATATAAAATGAATAGATAAAATTTAAATTACTATCAATAAACATTATAACAAAGTGATTTATATAAAAAACCTTCTCATGCGATAAATAATAACTGTTTAAATTTATTTATTTATTTATTTATTTATTTTCAAATAAAAAACAAGAGGAGTTTCAATTTTAATTGTTTTAACCTTGAATATTATGCATTAAATGTATTTTAAAAAAACGAAATAATAATAATAATAATTATAATGACTAAGAACACTTCAAGGAACTAGTTTCATCTATATTCTATTAGATACATGACGTCACACTGTGAGAAGTAAATAATAGATAAAAACAGTCTTTGTCTGTATAAAAGTGTCATCATCATCGCATTGTAAAGAGAAAATAATACTTCACTGAAGGAGTTGTTTTAAATAGCACGTGCTGAACTTTTCTATCTTCCTTATTGTTTTAACATAAATATATTCCTGTTTTTATAATTTTTGTTTTCTAATCATTCATAGTTTAGAATCTAAATTAACTTAATGATAATGATAGTGTGTAGTGAATAAAAATCTTGGCCATATATAATTTTTTTTTTTTTTTTTAATAACAAACTAGGAAGACGTTATATAAGTGCTATATCACGCGCAATTTGACATACTAAGTTCTAGAAGGCTTCTTAAAACGGTTTACTTAAGTTTGGCTGCATTTTACAACTCATATCTTCTGGGATATACGATGATAATTCAATAAGTCAAGTGATTATAGTTTTAATCTTGGGTCTTGCCCTCCACATACAGCATGAGACATAACCGCTTCAAAGAATCTCGTTCCTGGCCGTCCCCTAGGAGGAATCCTTGGTTTAGTGGCGGCACATTGAATTCTATAACTAAGTAAAATTACATGCAGCTAATCTATTTTATAGGATAACCTCTTTAAAAATTCGATTATTAATCCCATGGTGAATTAAGGAATAATAAAATATTGGCAATAATAGCAAAACAAAATCTTAAAAATCTTTTCGATTTAGTTAGGTAATGTGATTGGTTGGTTAGATGTATCGATTGTTTTAGTGTAATATGAGCGGTATTGAAAGGGCTTATGTGTGTGTGTAAGTATTTTAGAGAAGATATGTTTAAGACATTATAATGAAGAAGTCACCACTACTATATATATAATTTGACTATATTTGTATTATTGAATAATGTGAATAACAATCACAAGTTAATTGTAATAATGAAATAAGCTAGATTGATTAAACTACAACGCTTAACACTTATAACTTTGGCACAGATGTTCTCTCTCGAATGAATATGTACTCAGAAATATTTTCCGTGGTAGCCTGCTTCATTTTGTGGTCATCGACCGGTTTCGGGCGTTCGCCCATCTTCAGGATGCGTTTTTCACACATTGTGACTACACAGACTTGCACACTGGCAGAAAGGGGGGAACGCCCGAAACCGGTCGATGACCACAAAATGAAGCAGGCTACCACGGAAAATGTCTCTGATGCTTTCCAGCTCTGCGGAACCAACCACCACAGCGTATATGTACTGGTTGAATGCTGTAAGACTATTGATAAAATGTTCCTCCTGGTAGTTAAAACCTGCCCTTTATATTTGATTTCTAGAAGGGGTCAAAAGACAAAGAGTGGCCAAGTTTTCCGACCTCTCTTGTAACGGTGTCTTGTACTTGGGTCCATTGTCTAAGGATATCTAACTTCATTTCACTGCACTAAAATACACTTGATTTTAAGTTAAAATTCACTAAAATATTTTCACAAAATTATTTCAATTTTTCCATTGGCTACTTCCACCACTACAGATGTAAATTTATGACCTCAGAAGGCTTTGTTTCTTTCCTTTCAATTTTTTTTTTTTGTTATCAAATTTTAGATGTTTGTCTATCATCAGGAAACCTAGCATAGACAATGAGGATTGTCAGTTAGCATTTGTGAGATGACGTAGGAATGTCTGTCGCAGAAATGTGCAGATCATAGATTTTTCGTTTATTTCTAGCGGTTGTTGTTTTTGATGGTCACATTGTTTTTGTGATATTTTCATGTACCATGGAAGTTTGATGTTTATGAAGTTCAGTCTTCCTTGATTGAGTTGTTTTGGTTATCGGTTTCTTTTCTTTTTTTTTTTTTTTTTAATTTTCACTTACTATTATAAGAAGTATCCAATTTTCATCTTTGAGCTCTGATAATAAGGATCTAATGATCTTAAATTCCGGATATTTAGGTTCTTAAGATGGCGGAACACGATAGCGTTTGAAGCTACGATAGATAATTCTCGAGTGTTTCATACTACATTCTCATATTCGAGCAATTCCTCATCATAATTTCTTCAATATTGTCTCAGAAGGCCACAAATTAATTTTTTCTTCAGCTATTTTGGTGGCAGATTGTAAAATATAACATATGAAAGATAAAGATAGACGTTTCGGTACATAATTGAATAAAGGATTAATCAAAGTAAACATTAATATAAATTATATATATATATATATATACAAAAAATAGGATTTATTACCTTATTTAAAAAATCAGCATTGTTTTCATGAACTACAATGCTATCAAGCCAATTAATGCCATATAGATTATAACAATTTCATGAAGTTAACAATAATACGTTATAATTTACGTGACTAGTTTTACTGGATGAATGTTTATATAAACAAGTGAATGTATTCCTAGTGTGTTACATATGAGAAAGACAATGAAAATATAAATGCGTACGGGCAAGCATCCAGAATCTTGACATTAACTACAACTTAGTAGTTCGATCGTAAAGTGTTTTTTTTTTCTTTCTTTTTTATTTCTTTTTTAACCTTGGCCGCTTCTATCTAACTATCCTTACACTTGGCACTGTGTCAGAAATGTTCAATGCGTACAATGTGCGTGCTGGAGCACTTTTAATTAAGGCAAATAAATACGCACTAGGATAAGCCGATGTGTGTGTGAGTGAGTGGTTGGTTGCTGCTACGTACAGTTGTTTGTTATGTGGCCAGGCATGCCTTTGCTCTTAACTATTCATATAAATCAGTGTTTGATTTCATGTTATTGGCCGATCGAGCCACAAGCTTACCACTTATTCCATATAGTACCATGAAAAAAAACTTAGTCGTCTATATTTTTTCAATTAACATGGATCATATGGATTTATAGACTGGAATAAATCATAGCAGGCTATATACAGTTTGGCCGTATTGTTAGCATTATGATAGTATACAGTGTTATGATGAATAATGATGTACAAAGTTGTCCTGAGTTGAATTCAATGAAACTATTAAAACTATCTCTTCAACAGGTACTTTTATGATGATTCAATTTTATACTTCTTGTATACTTTGTGAATTCGTTCAAAATAAATTTAACCTTCAAAGAATCAAATAATTTTGATCTTTAGACGGAATTGTAGAGCATTTCTGGATAGTTTAAACAAAAAAACATATTTTCTTTTCTTACGCGTGATGCATTTGAAACGTTATTTGGGTCCAGCTGTCTGTAATGGAATCCGAATCATTAGAATCATTATGATCTGAAGAACCAGGATCCCCGAATCAATGGGATCCGAATCATTAAGATTCATGAGGATCTGAAGAACCAAGGATCCGAATCATTAGTTGTTGTGGTGATTGGTTCCGCA
>JAAEAF010009450.1:0-38958 GCA_011037195.1 Triatoma infestans
TATTTATTGACTGAGTGAGGTTTGTATGTGTGGTAGGTTATATTGTAGTTAGTCTAGGATGCGTTAGTTGTTATGTTCGCTTATGTGCACTTTTGAGTGCCCTTCCCTCGTTTATTTAGTGATTATGTATATATAGAAACAGTTCTGTTTATAGTAAAGTCGATTGCGATAGATGAATAGTTTGCGGGCTGGGATGAGCGCGAGCTTAGGTACGCCCTATAATGTGTTTTGATAAAAAAAAAAGAAAAAAAAAAGCCTTATCAAATTCATATAATAGCCATCCTCATGATGTCTATTTCTATGGTCGTATCATTACCATTAAATTATTGAAACCAATGCCGGCTAGTACGCTGATCTAGGACATCTTTGAGCACGCGTAATTTCCATCTGTACACATGTTTTTCCTTGGGGCGGGTGTTGGTGTATTGGTTATGAGCATGGACTTGTAAGTGGGAGGACCCCAGTTCGAGTCCAGCGTATAACTAAATTTTATATTTGTTTAAAAAAATGTTAATAGTAAAGTACATGCTTCCGCCCCCGTCCACGACACCTAATTTGGTAGTTGGACGTTAAGCCCGCCTGAAAAAATAGGCATTACTTTACTTTAGACATGTTTTTCCTAGTAGTATGATGTAAAATTATGCAGATATCGTAAGACACAATCATGGTTTTCAAAAAAAACAAAAAAAAAAAAAAAAAACTCACAATTGAACTGACTATTTGAAGAGGGCATAATATCTATAGAAACTATCTACAGAGAGTAAAGAGTAATATGATACCGTGTTTGAAAAACATCAGACATAATATGCGGATGGGTTTTAATGTCCATGGAACTTCTTTGGTTAGAAAAAAAAGGTCATTTTGTTTTTATACTCCCCATTATTAGCAAACAAGGTTTTTTTTTTTCTAGATTTCGTATATATAATTTATTACAATCACCTGAATATGCCTTTGTAATGGGAACCGAAGAGCGCAGAAGCACATTAAATGAATCAAATTTAGTTACTCCCCATCTAGGAGGCCAGATTCATATAAACAGAACGACAACAATAAAGTTCAGGATAGTTTACGACCAGTTCAAAAACCTGTCACCAACCTTCCTGTAATGGGATCTGTCGAATCATCAAAAGATTCATAGGACTGAGAACTCGAAGCACTTAAAATGAATCAATTTTAATTACTCCCCCCCCCCCCACCAAGACAAGATTCATATAAATAGAGCGACAGCAGTACAATTAAGGAAAGTTTACAACCAGTCAGCAACCTTCTACTAACTTCTCATCACTCAGCCAGTCTGTCTCTCTTAATATTTCTCTCGCTACCTAACTTCTGTATACTTGTAAAGTCTTTGCAGTTTGTGTGTCTTATTCATCATTATACAGTGTTCAGCATTCTAAAATCCATTCTCACTAAGTCTCTCTCCTTCGCACATCCATAATACTTTTGTAAATAAATACATAAACCGTCTTAAAGATACATTTCTCGTAAACCGCCACATTCCTTCGTATTTGTTAACATCTATTCCAATACTAATTACGTCATTATTTATTTACACCAAATGACTGGAGCCGTCATTATTTAGAAATGATCTTTGAATTTATTTTAAAAATTAAGAAATAAAGAATACAATTTTATTATAATTTTAAACAAATACATAAAAAATGAAAGGCGGTAATTGAACTATAAAAAAAAAAACATTTTTATTCAGTTTTTTATAAAAAAAAAAAAAAAAAGTAAAAATAAAAATGTCTACCAAAAAAATCATACCCTTCTGTACAGTTTTACTACCTAGATTTCATAACGACATGTATCGATCAGTTGAAACGGATATAGAGGGGTGAACTGTGGGTAGTTGTACGATGGCGGAAATATCTCGTCAGTAACCCTCCTTCTGTGGTTGACTAAATTTAAACATAGGGAGACTTGTTATGCTACTGATAATAATACAAATCTAAACATCTATTTATAGAGATATTAAGTTCTTTTTTAGATATTTTCTGAACAGAGTAAAAAATCTTCAAAGATATTGTAGTTTTAAATAGTTTTTTAGATAAACTAAGATAATCATTATCTTTTTCCATAATGCTGTTAACGAGTAAATTTTGTTATCTTTTTCCAATTTTCAACCCAAGAGATATAATATGTTTCAGGTCTCTGATATTATTATTTTTTATTTATTCATAAAGAATAATAAATTTTCATTCCTTTGGCAGGGAGTTTGCCTTATCTACCCCTTCATATTTACAAAAAAAAAAAAAAAATCTGGCCTTGTGTTTAAAAGACGAAGCAGTGAAATTACTCCTCTTATTTTATTTATTTTACAATTTATTCATTTCTAAATATAGTTCTCCCACTCTAAAATGTGAAATAAATCTGAATGAATGAATGTATTTATTAGTTGGAATATATTCAAAATCTTCATATATGGAATTTACTTTCTTTTTTTTCTTTTTTTATTCTTTGGAGGGGTTCCGATGCACTGCGACCTTAAGAATTTACTTATGATATTGCTTTTTGCTTTACTTAATGATCAGCGTATGTTATGTTGAAAAGATATCCAGACTATTGATTGTGACTCTAATACCGTTTTTGTAGAGAAATTATTAATCCAATTTTTTTTTTTTATTAGATGTAGCATTATTCTTATTTAAAATATTGTAGCAGATGCGCGGGGTAAACTATAGGCGCAACAGCCCATGAATGACCAAGGCTTGCCAGACGGCTATTTTTATTGGTGGGGAGAGGGCGTGTGGCAAGCACAATTCTGACCTTTGCTACCTAGATGCGCTACCATCTGTAGTTTCCCATTTTTTCCCCACGATTCTGGGTCAAAAACGGCTTTGCTTTCGGGACGGGAATCGGACTCTGAATTCTTGCACCAAAGGCGATTGCTTTAGCCACTAGACCAACGCCTGAAGATTTCAGTACGGTTAGTTTACTTTAATTGGTGTGATTCCATGATTCTATGCGGACGATTGAATTATTAGGTGTTGTTTTAGTGAAGTTATAAAGTCTTTTTAAACATCGAAGTTGAGAACTTTTTCTACTTCATCCAAATAGCCATTTGCTGCCCAGATTTTGCACGTATACACGTAAAACATAGTTGGTTTTGTTATTGAATTTAATAGTTTTTTTCTTTGAGTTGTGTTGGGTGGCTATTGCATTTATTAGGATATTTTTATCTTTGTTAGTAGCCGTCCCCCCCCCCCCCCATAGTTATGAAGTGCACTAGGCCTCTGTATTGGGAAATGTGGTTTTAGAGAGTAGTGTGTAATGATAGATAACAATTTGTTCGGTTTTTAATTAGCATTTTGCAAATCTTGGCCCAAATGAATTACCTAGTAGTTATGCCCACACATTTGGTACAGAAATTTAGTGTTAATTTCTTGCGAGAACTGAAATCGTGTTTATCGTGAAAAAAAAAAAAGTCATAGCTAATAGCGAACCTAGCGAATTTCAAGTGTATCATTCCATAGTTCCCTGTTGATGACTATATTCCCTAGTTGAAAGCTACGAGAAGAGAAATAAAATCGTAATAATCAAGGACTGGGTATTTATGCTAATAATCCTAATAACAATATTTATTCAGTTAGTCTACGATATCCGTCCAAAAAATAAATAAATAAATCAGTCAAAATGTTATCTATAAAGTATTAGTTTTAAATAAAAAAATAAATCAAAGTTATAGCTGTTTGTATGTCTAGTTGATATACCAAGTTTAAAGAAAATCGTTGGAACCATTTTTGAGAAAATCGCTAATAAAGTAAAAAAATTCAGTAAAGTCATAACTTCCGATTGAGGAATTTTTAACAGATAACCCACTGTCGGATCCCATGGTGATAACCTAAACGGAATATCAAGTTTGAACTTTTTCTACGATTTTTCGTTTTTGAGCTATGATGTTCACATACATACATACACAGATCATTTTCTAAAAAAAACTACTTTTTTGGACTCAGAGGAGCTCAAAACGGATGTTTCCGGTGAAAACTCGATATTGAAAATTTGATACGATTACAATACTTCCTCTTCTTACTAGAAGTAAGAGAAAGTAATAAATCTGATAAATCTAAGATAGTTCATAGCTACAAATGAAACTGTAATGAATGTTGAATACTGAAATTCAAAAAGGCCGTTTACTTACTCATGGGACATGAGCCCGTACGACAAAGAAGAAATGGGGGATCTCTATAAAATGGAGGGGTTGAAAGATGACCGTACAGCTTCCTATTGTTGTTCCCTACAAGTTTTTCCCCAGGTCATAGTATGAGTCACATCTGTATCCATGTAATATTGCATTTGATTAGGGTTGCTACATTATGCATTATTTCTGTGCAGATATGAAATGCTGCGTATATATGTTTTTAAATAAAAGTAAAAATAAAAATATAATGTCCTCAATTGATTAAAGTAAAAAACTGGGTAAAGTTATATAAAGTTTCAAAATTATTTTATTAAAATGACTTTTTTTAAATTGTAGTTAGGTTGGGATTTCTTGTTAGACACGCTAATTGATTTGGGGGACTGTTGTGGAATAGAATTAAATAAATAAGTCTGGTATGAAAACTCATTCAAATTTCTCAATAACCCATCTTTGAAACTTGATGGACCTACCTAGGCAAGTAGGAGAACTGATCACATTGTAGGTCCAAAAGAGAGCGTCAATAACTTTGAACCAATGCCATAATATTTGAAATTTAACGCCACAAATGCCGCAGGACTACCTTTATTTTTATAATATTTTATTTGTCATTTTATTTGTTATGGTACATAATAGTACCATAAGTAAATATTCTGAGGGCGATAAATGGCTTGAATGGTAATCATTCAACGATGTTCAACCACCATTAGTCTAAAAAATGGTCAGGGGGCCACAAAGAAAGAATGGGCTCAGTCTCCTTCGAAGGTTGTAAGGAAGTGTAGTTTGAGGACAAAAGTTAGCTGCTAATGGATTAGGGTGTGTTGGTAAGTTTTTGTGAAAAATCAATTGTAACGGAGTTTTAGTAAATTCGGATAATAAAAGGAATTTTGAGATCATTATATATACAAGGTGTTTCAGGGTTAAGTAGCCAAACTGAAATTTTGAACTAAGGACCTCGAAACAAGAAAAAAATTTCCTATGGTGCTATGTCCGCAAACGCTTTGTTTAGGAGATAATTCGCACCTAAAGATTTCCATTGTTATGAATTAGGCATAGTAAATAAAAAAAATTTATTTCATTTGTTCCAACTACTTTATTTATTAAATGTCAACATTAACATTCATATTAAATGTTGTTCAAAGTGATTTCCTTGAGCATTAAGACAGGCTCGTCATGTTTCTTCAATAGCAGCAGTGGCAGAACGGCACTGGATATGTGTTATTGTTTCACAAGTTCAGTTATCCCCTTCTTCGTAAACAATTAAGGTCATTGACCGGCCTTGCATAGACTTTTTGTTTAATGTCACCCCAAACAAAAAAATCCAGTGGTGTCAGGTCTGGAGAGCGAGCAGGCCAAGCCACTGGTCCTGCACGGCCAATCCAATGATTGGGATAATTAACATTTAGCCGTTGTCGTGGACCTCTTCCGTAATGTGCAGGACAATCATCTAATTGAAACCACATATTCCTTCTCAGTTGTAGTGGAATATCTTTAACTAAATCATAGTAATCATTATTAAGAAATTCCAAAAATGTGCCCGCATTGAGTCGAGGTGGTAAGAAATGCGGATCTATTAAAATACTGTCTATTATCCCCAACCACACATTGCACAGAAACTCGTGCTGAAAATGATGCTGACGAATAGCATGGGGATTTTCATGCAACCAGAGATGATTATTTTTCTGATTGAAAAATCCTAAACAAAGCGTTTGCAGACATACCTTCATAGGAAATATTTTTTTCTTGTTTTGAGGTCCTTAGTTCATATTTTCAGTTTGGTCACTGCTGCTGTTGAAGAAAGATGCCGAGCCTGCCTTAATGCTCAAGAAAATCACTTTGAACAACATTTAATATGAATGTTAATGTTGACATTTAATAAATAAAGTAGTTGGAACAAATGAAATAAGTTTTATTTATTTACTATGCCTAAATAATTCATAACAATGAAAATCTTTAGGTGTGAATATCTCCTAAACAAAGCGTTTGCGGACATAGCACCATAGGAAATGTTTTCTTGTTTCGAGGTCCTAGTTCAAATTTTCAGTTTGGCTACTTAACCCTGAAACCCTGTATATATAGTTAGGTTACTGACAGAATGAAGCGTTTACAATGCGGCGGTGAATTGTAATTTGTTGATATTAGTAGATCGTTTGGCTGATCCGTAAAGTTCAAGTCCATAAGTCCAAATTGATGCTAGGAAAGATGTAGTCGTCTTTAATTATAAAGTGTTGGTAGCTAAAAGTTTATATCTTTGGTTTGATTCTATTCGTTTAAGTCGAATGTGATAGATGCAAGAAATTATATCTATTTTATTTAAAGAAAATTACGATATGAAGAGAAAAAAGGGTACACGCAGTTAGAAGGGTACAGTTACAGGAAGAGTCATGTACCTTATTAGCTTGTCTACCCCTTCTTCTCACAGGGGAAGATTTGAACGAACAATTACAAGACATTCCTTCAACACAGTCTAAAACAGACATTCAAGCAAAACACTTGATTTTCGTTCTCTTAGAATCAGTGGCTGTTTAAGTTATAACATAAGAGTTTATTCCAACTAATTTCAGTATATTAATAAGCATATTTCTGTGTTATTGAATGGCATTTAAATATCTTTAAAGAATATATTTAATTTAATCTACCAGTGTTTACTTAATTATTCTTATTACTTCTGTCTCTTAAAACTTACAAAAACAAGCCCTTATACTAAACCGCGCGTGCTATCCCAACTACTACTCCAAACACACAACATCTCAACACACCAGAACATTTCACGTGTATGAGAATTCCAGGTGAATCTCTTGTCGAGGTATAGTCCAAGGAACCATTAAATGTCATCGGCTGAAGAAATAGAAGAATTATATAAGTAGAAGGGGGAAGAGTTTTTCGTTTCAGTGTAAAGACTATGTATTTTTTATTTATGTGGACTGGTTTTTTATTCGCCATTTTGGCAACCAAATTTCTAAAAAATGTACATGTGATTTAGAGAGCGGACATAAGAGTCTGGGACCAGTAACATGTATGAGATCAGTCAGTATGTATGGATTAGTAAAGTCACATTTCCGCTATAGTGGATTTTTTCCGGAACTTTCATGTAAGATGCGGTGGGTGTACCTGAACAAAATACCAAGGTTGGGCTTTCTATGCTGTTTAGTTTTTAAGATACCAAATCATTTGCTTCATTAGTTTACAAGGTGAAACCACTCTGAAGAAGCTCATTGCAATATGGGCAAAACGAAAGGTTTCTAGACAGCCAACCACTTCGCAATCTCAACCTGGAAAACACGTGTTTTTCTATTGGAATTGTGACAAATTGCAGTAATTGAGAGTCGTATGAGTGTGTTCATGCACTTCTAATCGTGTATTGTAATCGTGTCAAATTTTCGATATCGAGTTTTCACCGGAAATATCCGTTTTGAGGTCCCCTGGAGTCCAAAAAAAGTGGTTTTTAGCACATGGTCTGTGGATGTATGTAAACAGGATAGCTCAAAAACGAAAAACCGCAGAAAGTTGAAAATTGATATACCGTTTAGGTATCACCATGGGATCTGACGATACGTTATCTATCAAAATTCTTTAACCGTAAGTACCCATTTACTAGTTTTTTTTATTTACTTTTTGCGATTTTCTCAAACTTGGTATATACAACTATGCATACAAAGAGCTAGAACTTTTAATTGGAACATATCTGTGAGAAAATTCATTTAAGGGCATTTTTGGGGGAGGGATAGAATTAGGTTTACATATAATAATAATAATAATAATAATAATAATAATAATAATAATAATAATAATAATAATAATAATAATAATAATAATAATCTTTATTAATCTTCATTTTTTACATGCAATTGTATGAACAAGACATGTCAGTACATTAGACAATCCAATAACGTTCACACAAAACAAGTCTATGTAAGAAAATCATCCAAATCATATATTACTTTTTCCAGGAGCATAGTTTTTAGATTTAAACAATTTCATTGTTGGCAAAGATGAAATTTCATTCGGAAGTGCATTAAATATTTTCCTTCCCATAAATAAAAAAGAAGATGTAAAAAATGAGTGGTTTGCTTGAGGAAGAGGAAAGTGGTCACGATTCCGAGTATTATATCTATGGTTGAAGGTGTTGTAATTGTTTCTAATTTTATAGAACCACGTACAGATGGAAAAAATTTAAAGAGCTGGAATTGTGAGGATTTTATTATTTTTAAAATGCAACCTACAGCTTTCATTGGGTCTTGCTTTAACCATAGCACGAATAGCGCATTTTTGGATGCGGAAAATTCTTGATGTACATGGGCTGTTTCCCCAAAACATTATCACATAGGAAGCTGTTGATTGGAATTTTCCAAAATATACTACTTTTAAGGCCTCGAGATTGAGGATTAGAGTTAATTTCTTCAAGAGATATACTATGCTCGAAAGTGTAGGAGCCAGTGAACCTATATGTTCTTTCCAGCGCAGATCTACAGAGATGTGGAGTCCAAGAAATTTTGCCATAGGTGGGAAGATAATGCTGCCACATTCAGTCTTAACTAAAGGAGTGTACTCTTTTCCACCTGGAGTAACTGAGTAACACAGACCAACCGTCGTGGAATTATTCATTTTTATGCATTTGTCTTTGGCCCATTTAAATATGTCAGCTGCTCCAACATTGGCACAATTCACAACATCATCCTCGATTCCTCCAGTGAATACTGTGCTGATATCATCAGCATACTGAATTAACTTGCCTCTCCTACTATTTCTGGGTGCATCATTGACATCCAGATGAAAGTGCTTTTTCAGTTTATTAGACTATTCTGTCATCTAAATAATGTTAATTAGATTTAAATATTTTGTTGAAATTCCGAGTTTGAAAAAACAGATAATTGGAAGGAAGTACATTTACTTTATCACTTTACTAAATGATTTTTTTTCACTTTTTCGCAATTTTCTCAAAAAATGGCTCTGACGATTTTCTTGAAACTTTTTACTTAAACTAAACATACAAATATCTACAACTTTTATTTAATGCTTTTCTCTGGGAAAATTCACTTAAGGACACTTTTAGGGAAGAGATTGGGTTATGTTTTTCTCTAAAGTGCTATCATAATTGATTATACAATTCTATCATCCAAACAAAATTAATTAGAAATAAATAGATGGCTAAAATTCCGAGTTTCAAAGAAATTAGTAAACCGGAAGTACGCTTTTACTGAATATTTTTTTTCAGTTTTCGACGAATTTCATTAAATTTGGTACACAAACTATAAAATTTGTCAATTATAATTTTGAGAATTGGAGTAAGAGAAAGTTGTGTGAGTGTTTCACACCAGATTTTTTTTTCTAACAAAAAAAAGTGTAGGTAGACCAAATAAGTTTGGGAAACTTGCTTGAAAGCTTTGATGGGATTTGCTAACCACTTCGTGCTTATAAGATAACAGCACAACTAGTTTAGTTAATGAACATTTTAATTTGTGCAACATAAATTTTAAAAATCACTGGAGCGTACTTTCCAAAAAATTTTCATAGGTGCATCTAAATGCTTCAAAGATTTCTTTAAAAAAAAAAAAAAGAAAATAAAAAAGCACCTAGAAATGCAGCTGTTTGTTTTTCCACTACCTTGGTTTCAATTTCACAAAGGCCTTTTTATCCAGAATCTTCTTCAAATAGGTTTTTTTTTTCTTTCTTTTTTTATCCCACTAACACTGTCACACACCCAAATATACTACCGCTGTTGTTGTCTGAAGAAGGGTAAGATTAAAAAGAAAAGGGAAAGGGCGTAGAAAACCGCATTATCAACTTACTACCTAGCTAATATCATATCTTGAGTTCTCATAGAAATAAAGGTTGAGGTTTTGTTTACATTGCATATACCAAAGTATGAGTGTTTATTGGTACGGGGAGAGGGATGTGTGGATGTGCATACACAGAGGACCAGAGTTTACCTTACTAGTTATGTGTTTACCTCCTTTGCCAAAGCTTCAACCACAACAAAGTGAACTTTACATCAAAGCAATTTCTACTAAGACACTATTTCTCTTATCTTCATCTCATATAATATGTACATATAACGATATGAATATTACTATGCACATAAAATGTAAAAATTTACATTTTCTTAGCTTAAATAAAAACGACGTAATGGTTAAAGAAAATTTACTCTGCTCAAAATTTCAGATTAATTTATACTATATACGAGATTCATTCAATAAGTAACGAGACAAATCGCTGCAGCTCGGAAATGATTTCTTTAATCAATACAATAGTTTCAGTGTGACAAGTTGGCATCCTTGTTTCTCATCAGCTATTTTTTTTGAGAGTATTTTGGTAAGCATAACCTCAAATGTATTCAGTTAACAATGGTGAGTCCGCTCGAGCAATGCATCTTGAAAGAACATCGCTCTGTGATTAGATTTTTACTTGCAGAGGGTAGTGAAAGGCAAATATTAAATCCATTTGAAACGTTCGTACATTTACAAATTAGTAGAACAGTTTAAATGTGGCCGTGTACTAGTAAGTGTCTGTGACGAGCAACCAAGTGGACGACCGGCTGAAGTTGCAACCTTCCTCTCTCGAATCTCGCATTAACGCGATAATTCAGGACAATAGGCGTATTACTGTTGAACTAATAGCTGAAGAAATGCATGCAAGTGTTGGAACTGTCCATAAAATTATTCAGAATAAGCTGCAGTACAAGAAAACTTATGCTAGATGGGTTCCAAGACAACTTATGGATCCCCACAAAGAAACCAAGAAAAAGTGGGATGGGAGATCCTTCCACATCCCCCCTACAGCTCTGACCTCGCTCCATCAGACTTCCATTTGTTTGGACCCTTACTCTCTACGTGGGAAACATTTTCAATCCAAATGAAGAAGTTAAAAATCAGATGCAAAAGTGGCTTCGAGATCAACCCAAAGAATTTTATGCCAGAGGCAAACACAACTTAAAAGAACGGTGGGACATGTGTATAAATATTGCTGGGGACTATATTGAAAAGTAGCCAAAGATTTGTATTGATTAAATTAGTTGTGTTGGAGCTTCAGCGATTTGTCTCGTTATTTACTGAATGACCGGTAATACACATATTCGAAATTGAGTTTGCCACTTAATTTTTACTTGGTGTTATTGTTGTAAAAGGAATTATTGCAATCGTCAAATTTTAGAAGTTGCAAATTTATGTTTTAAATTCCCTTGACCACGGAAAAAATATAATTTATTTGGAAGAAATTCTTTAGTTTGGCACAGTCAGGAAATAGCTCAAAATGAATGGCGCTTTAATGGAAGAAGCAAATGGAAAAATAGAAATAATTGGAAATATATTTTATATTTTATATAAAATCAGTTTTTAAATGGAAATTTGTACGTTGGCTCGCAAAGGGTCAAAACGCAGGTACAAGACACCGTTACAAGAGAGGTCGGAGAACTCGGTCACTCTTTGTCGTTTAACCCCTTCTAGAAAACATATATAAAGGGCAGGTTTTAATTACCAAGAGAGAATTATTGTGTGATCAGTCTATTCCAAAGCATTCACCGGAGTATCATTCCATAGTTCGTCTTATAACAGTCAGTATCCTAAGAAGTGTTTATAATTTGTAATTAAATCAAGCAAGTAAAAGCATATTAAGTGCAAGAGTTTCTGTATATTTATAAGTTATTTCATCATTACAATTAAGATGTAATTGTTTTACATTATTCAATAATTCAAATATAGTCAAATTATTTATTGTAAGCAATGGTGATTTTTTCATTATTTCTTAAATAATCTCTTCTTTATCACTTACATATTAATAAGCCCTTTCAATACGTTCGAGCCACATTACAAACAAACACACATCACCCAATCAGATTAAAACGCCCTCGTAGATCCACTACACGCACAGCATTAATTTTTTCAAATCTTTCTTCGGGGAAAGGGGCGTACAGCTGGTTGGCCTGATCTAATCCATTATTTTTGTTTGTTCATTGATGAAATGAACTCACTTTCCATCGCAAGTAATAATCCGACTGATAAAACGAAAATCACTCAGGTTTTGAAGAAGGGTTTTATAGACATCAACTAGGCGTGCGGTTTTTTGGGGCGTAAATTGATGTGGATTGTTTCGGCAGCTTCTGGGTTACTATGGCGGATATCGCTGCTGGCGGATTTGTGGTTAAATAGGACACGCCTGATACACCTGATAGTTTTTTGATGCTGGTGCAAGGATCCATCTCTACAGCTCTCGCTAGAGTGCTCAATCTAAGGAGAGATTGTACGTCCTGGGAGAAGCTTACTTTCCAGGCTCATATCGCCCACTCTAAATTGTTTGAACTAGATCTCTGTGCAGCTAGTGATCTGTACAGAGCCTTTCCTCTCTACTTGATTAATTTCGGAAACGGCATTTGGCAGCAGCTTTTTTTAAAGTAGTGACGCAATATCGCAAAAATTCCTAGATTCAACTATATCATTTGTTGATTAAGAGAGAACCTCAGTATATGGCTAGTAGAAAAAATACTGTAATAATTAGAACTGAAAAATATTTAACAGATCAGGTTGATGACGGATTTTCTTGAATTCCATGGTGAAAAGTAAATGGAACTTCAAGTTGAATGTCCTGCATTTTTTCGGTATTGAGATATTTTGTCTTTTTGCATACTTACCCACACTCGCACATAATGGCAAATCGTTAAAAACTTTTTTTCCATATTCTCAGCACCTCAACCTAAATATATATTTTTTTTTTATATTTAGAAATTTAAATCTATATTACATAAATGAGTAAATAAGATGTTGAATAGATGAAACTGTAGGCTGCGAGAAGGTAGGAGAAACTACCCAGCAGTAGCACTCTCTATGGGATACCAGTAGCACTGATCAGTCCCGAAGGAAATCTCGGGGCAACTGGCGATTCAAACGGCGGTGATGGATTGTCAGGGATGGTAGTGGAGGCTAGAGATTGTATAAAGGGATTACGGCAAAGGGAGAGAGTAGTATAGAGTTTATGGCATTTTGTCTTGGCAGGTTGTTGTACGAAAGAGATGTTGAGGTCATTATGGAGCGTAAAGTTTGAGACGTAGAAAGGAGCATCAACTGTTATCTGTCGAAGTAGCTTAGATTGGAATGTCTGAATGGTTCGTAAGTTTGTAGGTTTTTGCTGAACCCCACAATTCAAGTCCGTAAGCCAAAATTGGTTTGAATATAGAAATATATAGCAGTCTTTTGAGTTCTGTAGGTAATTTGGATCGTCTTCCGATAAGTCGGTAAAAAAGTTTGGCCCTTTTAGTCAGTGCATGTCTTTTAAGTATTGTATGCGGGCTCCATGTGTGTTTTGTCAATGAAGAGCGCACCAGATCTGTTACAGGGAGAGGATTGTGATTGAAAAAGACTGGAGGACGGGAACCCCGCCGGAGAATAAATGTGGCATGTTGGCATTTTTGTGGATTCATTTTAACTCGCCACTTTTTTACCCATGATTGTATTGTATTTAAACGTGTCTATAAATTGTGTGAAGCTGATGTGGATGTCTGCACTTGTTGTGAGTATGGTTGTATCCTCTGCATATGTACAGAGTAGTGTGGATGGATTTGTAGGTATGTCTGATGTGTACACTGTGTACAGGACGGGACCAAGTATACTCCCCTGCAGCACCCCTGCCTTCACTGATGAAAAGGAACAGATTGCTGTGCTACGACTGACCTAAAAGAACCTTTCTGATAGACATGAACGCAGAATGAGGAAATAGGTAGAGGGATGACACTTTATCAGTTTGTACAATAAACCAGGATACAATGCCACACGCGTTCAAAAGCCTGGTTAACATGTAAAAATGCTCCCGTGCAATACTGTTTTCTCTCCAGGGCTGAAGCGATCTCATCTACTACCCTGTGGCTCTGTTGAATTGTGCTATGTTTCCTTCAGAAGCCAAACTGGTGGTTAGGCACAACACCAAGCTCCACAAATATGAGGCTGATGCGCTTTAGAAGTTGTTTCTCAAGAACATTATTTCGTTACTTTTAATTTCCTATACAAATTTTATGGCATAGTTCTAATGTAGAACAGTTCTAAATTTAAATTAACTAGGAAACAACATTAATTTAATAGCATGTTATTTCTAAATGTAAATGACAAGATAATGATAATAAAATAGGAGAGAAACATAGTGAAAGTAATTTTGGATGTATTTGGGCAACCCAAGTTTCATTGTGTTAGTAGTATGGGTGATTAATTAAACAGAGCTTTGTCCAATTAAAATTTAATGAACCAGCCATAGCCTAGCTTGACAATAAACTAGGAATACAAGAGTGATGCTATTAAGAGTACGATGTGAACAGAGTTACTGGGTGACTGGGAGGGGGGAGAATGTTACAAAGTGTATAGGAGTGGTGGTAGAGGCGGTCTTTGAATGTAACAGCTGATGAGAAGGTGATTAAATTAGAAGAGTAAGGACCCGATATTGTCATTCCAGATTTTGCAACGCTTCATAAGTTTTGATCAACAATGTTTTCCTTTTCTATCGATTAAAAAAAAAAAAAAACATTTTAAGCGAATATTTTTATACAGAATACTAGAAAACTGGTACTTACTAATTACATCTGTTTTTTTTTTTTAATTTCTGTAATTCTTCTAACAGGAATGGTGCGATCGTATCGAAATTTTTGAAATTCATTTTTCACCGGAAATAATATATGCTTCAAGGACAGCTGAGCGCGAAAAAGTGTTTTTAGCGAATGCCTAATTATAATTTTTTTCTGGGTAGGTCAAAGCTTAAATAAAAGTGATTAGCTTGTCATTTATGTAGTGGGCATTATGGAATAAATGGTTTAAAGAAAAATGGTTGGAGCAGTTTTCAAGAAAATTCAATAACCTTGTCGATGAACTTATATTTCTGAACAACCGATTTTTTTTTTGCCTCCATTTTGAAATTCTAGCAATACACTTTAATATACCATAAATAAGATCTAGAAAAGTTTAAAGGATTGCATTTCTCCCAATACACTGTCAAAATGTGACAAAATAAAAATGATAGGCATTGTTTGGTAGATAGTATAGTTTAAAGAAAATAGTCATAGCATTTTTTTGAGAAAATAGCGAAAAAACTGAAGAAAAAAAAAAATCTAATGTCGCCACTTCCGGTTAGTGTGGGGGGTTTTGATCGAAATCTTCGTATCAGACCTAAATGAAGAGTTTGTTATTTTTATTTTTTCGTTTTTGAGATAATTTTTCACAGACACATGCTATAATGGATGTGTTAGGTGGAGAGAATTTGTCTAGTTGATGAAATGAGATTGACTTTGTTAACACTGGGTTAACTAATATATTAATAAAGAGACACAGACTGCCTGGACTTTACAATAGAGAATGGTTAAAGTAGAGTGGTAAATGGGTAATGACACGTAGTGATTGGCTGTATTGAACTGTGTTCCCATGGGCTGTGTAGGGGGAACCAGTGAACCCCCACCACTCATCCACTCTAGCGGAGAGAAACAGCCCCTCTCGCACAGAGAAGAGAGGCTCGGCGAGTATATATATATATATATATATGAGAGAGAGAGAGAGTCAAAAAGGCATTCTGTTCAATTCAGTCTTACACATCAGACATCATTCTGTTGATTCACACTCCGTACATATCATTTTAGCCACGTCAGTCTGTCAGTTCAGTTCAGTTCTAAATTAAAGTATAAAGCCCCTGGCAGTCAGTTATATATATACACATATCAATTATATATCTTAAACCAATGTTAAGGTGTTTATCTATCATCATCAACAACTAACATCTCCTCACAACACCCTTATAGGCTGTCCGTCGCTATATTTATACAGTTTCTTCCACTCCAGTCCGAGAGAATGGTTTGAGTTTGTTTCTCTTGTCTTTACTCTCTTTCGTTGCTGATCTCTCTTTCGTTGCTGTTACACACGCACATACCTAATAGTCCACATGTTAGATTGGATATATTATGTGGGAATTAGTTACAGCTCTCTCTCCAGTCCTGTCTGTTTAATTAGACTTTGGAGTCCAGAGAGAGACGCTTGGAGAGGTGATCCTTGAGAGCACCAGTCGGAGCATTCTTGAGACCCACCAGTCGGAGCACTCTATCAAGCTCTGTCTATTTCATTACACTGAGGAGTCCTAAGCGAGATTCTTGGGTGAAGCGTATCAGGCTCTTCCTCTCCTAAGAGGCGAAACCTCAGCCATACAAGCTCCTTACACTTGACACAGTAAGTGCAGTGTTGTTTTTTTTTTTTTCTTTCTGACAAAGGGGACGAGGCTATTCGGACTTTCGGACCAGGCTATTCGTTGTCAGGTCCTTGCAATGCTTCTTAAGTCTGCAGTGGCCAGTAAAGTATACCACAGATATCCTTTTGGCTGCACGGCCTTGTTGGAGTAATTTTGCAGTAAGCCTAGACGAGTAAGCAAGCTATTAATAAACTTTCTTGCCTGCTTTTGCCCTGAGGCTTTAACCCAAGATTCATATGGGTTAAAATGAAAATATCACATACATACCCTTACCTATACAGATATCTTTTATCTGTTCCTGGGCATGCTAAAACCTATATTTCCGGTGAAAACAAAGTTTCGAAACTTTGATAAGAACACAATAATTTTTGTTACAGATAACCCAAAAATGAGGCCACTTATTTGGTTCATTAACTATAATAATGGAAGTGTCGAAATAATTATATTATAATAGTTGTTGTGGTTGGTTCCGCAGAGCTGGAAAGCATCAGAGACATTTACCGTGATAGGCTGCTTGTTTTTATGGTCAACGAACCGGTTTCGAGCGTTCGCCCATCATCAAGATGTTTTTTGTCAAACAGAGTAATAACATAAGACTTGCACAGAGCAAATACAGTTGATACACTCAGAATTGAGTGTTGGTACGAGTGTATCAACTGTATTTACTCTGTGCAAGTCTGTGTTATCACACTGTTTGACAAAAGATCCTGATTATGGGCGAATGCCTGAAACCGGTGGATGACCACACAAAAAAACAGGCCTTCACGGAAAATATCTCTGAATCATATAATATTTTTTATTTTATTTTCTCAATTCAACATCCCATCTGAATTTATTTTTGATTAAAAAAGATCTTTTATGGGAGTGATTTAATAACTGCAATTAGGATGCAAGCAGTAGAGATATTCAATCGTTACAGTTTAATCGAGTTACTTCACTTTTCACTTGCACAGCAAAGTTTTACTCCCTCCCTCAACTTCATCAAGAATCTAGTATGGCCCTGTGAGTTTCAGTTGCACATCAAAAGCTGCAATTCCTAAACTTTTTTCACTCTTTCTTTGGCCAACCAAATACACTAATTATATATATTCATTTTCCCAATAGATTAATTTGCATGAATCTTACACAGAGAAATTTTTTCTTTCTTTGTCATCACAATTCTACAAGTTTCTTTTTGCAAAAGTTTAGTTGATAGAAGAATGACTTTCTACCAGTTGAAATCACCAGCCTCCATCACGGCCCTCGCCACCTTTTTCTCTCTAAATTCCTTATTTCTCATCTCTCACTTTATCAGAAGTTTATATTTAATTATAGTGCAGTACAAGTTAGTTTTTTAGTTGTAATTTCACTATACCTCACAGGCCGATTCTACCAAGCAATCCATGGCAATTCTCAATTTTCTATTCATTCCATTCTTGCAGGAGTACCACAAGGAAGTGTTTTAGTTCCCCTGCTTTATAATCTCTACACAGCTGACTTACCTTCACATCCCAATACCTCTATTTACACCTTCGCTGACGACACTGCAATCCTTTCCACACATACTGATCCTACTCTAGCAGTTCGCTCTCTACAAACCCACTTGAAAACTTTAGAATCCTGGCGGATAAAAATGGGAATCCTGGGAAAATGGCGAATAAAAATCAACCCACAGAAATCCAAGTACATAATCTTTACACTAAAACGAAAAATTCTTGCTGCTGTCTACTTGTATAACTCACCTATTCTCTCAGCATACCATTTGCGGTACATTGGACTATACTTAGACAAGCGACTTACTTGGAATCCACACACAAGACTTAAACGCATTGAACTGAATAATAGATACAAGCTCCTAAAGAGACTACTCGACCAACGCTCAAAACTAACACCCTACAATAAAAGACGACTGTATCTATCTCTTTTGGCTCCCATATGAACTTACGGACTCGACTGTACGGAACTGCAAGGCGATCTAACATTAACAAAATACAGACTCTACAGTCTAAGATCCTCCTAATGCACCCTTTGTCATATCCTAAATGCACCCTTTGTCAGTAATCTAACTATCCACAATGACCTCAAAATTCCATTCGTTTCTGAACTTGCCAAAACTCGTTACAATAGTTTCCATCAAAAACTCCTATCACATCCTAACCCTTTAGCTGTAAATTTATCTTCAACGACACTTCTTTCTAATCCTCACAGACGGCTGAGGCGCCGCTGGCCACTTGACCAATTGGTCGACTATCACTGGATGACCATCGTTCACAACTATCACACTTCAACTATCAACTTTGAATATTGTTCATACATCCCATTTACTTGTTGTTCCTTGTAGAACAGTTATAAATATTCAATAAAAAAAGTTATAAAAAAAAAAAAATCACTATAATAAATATAAATTATAGCATCATATATTTGAGGCATGTCATCAACTGGAATTTCGAAACTATCGCTTTACTAATATTCAGAATTATCTTGTTGTAGATATCATGGCCATGTCACTTGACCTACGTAAAGCTTTTTGAGAATAGTGTCATAATTAATGTTGTGGATTTTTAGACGCCCGGAGACTTTTACACGCAGTACGATGGCGTCAACGGTAAGGATGGCTGAATCCTATTTGAGGGCAAGAGATCTTAAATCTCTTGCCAACTCTTAAGTTCAGCAAGTTTTACGATTTCTCAATGGTGATGGATGTTGGCCAGAGATACTTTCTTAGCGGAATTCTGTTTAAATTGTCCCGCCTATTTATTCAGATCAGATTAGCTGGGTTACATATAATGAGGATGTCGGCAGGGGGGAAACACCACACCATCTTGAGCGACTATGGGTGCTCTCTCTGCAGCCTGGATGTGGCGGAGGATTTGGGGCATTTACTGTTTCACTGTCCTAGCTACTCCACCCTTAGAGAGGAGTTTATGATATCCGACGATGCGAACGAGAATGAAGCCATTAAAACCAATATTCTATGTTCTTAACTAATCAGATATGTATACAATTTTCAATTTTATTTGTAAACTATTAAGCTTAAGTGAAAGTACACTACTCTTGTAGCCAACTTGCTATAATACAATAAATTGAATTGAATATTCAAGGATGTGATGATAAGTATCCGACCTCCCCAATATTTGGCGTTTGTAACGCTATTCGACTATACCATCTTGAAATGCCATTTTTCTTTAGTATAACCTAAAAATTTGACAGAGTTACTTTGTGCTATTTTTAATCTGTGACTGTTTAAATTTATCAACAAGTATGCAACAAAATACGAGCCATGATAAAATATTTATTTATCAAACGCAACATTGGCTTGGGGAGTCTGCTCTTTCATTTACAACCATCCAAATGTAGGTTGCTGACTTCAAATGTGGTCGTACGAACACGCAAGATGCTGAGCATTTTCGAAGAAATCATCCAAAAAAAAATCCACAAGATCGCCGGTTCTGAAATTGACAGAATTTAGCTGAGATTGCTGGCATATCAAAAGAAAGGGATGAGAATATTGTCAACAAGGTGGTTGCCGCGTTTCCAAACAAAAAAATAAATTAAAAAATCGCAACGCGTGATTGCCTTCGAAACAATGTTTGGCTCTGTACGAGTTCAACCCAACAGACTTTTTGCGGCGGTTTATTACTGTGGATGAAACCTGGAACCACTATTATGCGCCCAACATCAAACAGTTTTTTTTTTTTTTTTTTTTGGTACGCTAAAGGAATCTTGTTGGTCAATATCTAGAAAACGGCAGGGATGATTAGCGCCGATTATTATTCCAACCTGTTGAAGTAAAAAAAATTAAGGAAAAAAGGCCAGGTTCATCCAAATTTCTGTTTCATCAGGACAACGTTCCCAGCCACAAAGCTTTCAGTGTGATGGCTAAAATTCATGAATTGAAGTTTGAAGTTGTGCGTGCATGCACCCTATTCACCAGACTTGGCCTCTCCAGCCTCTTCCCAAAATCTGAAGAAATATGGAAGTCTAATTCCGAAGTCACTTAAGTGATGAACACCTATTTTGCAGACTTAAACGAAAGTGCTTACATAGAAGGAATCCAAACACTGGAGCCCCCCACCAGGTGGCGCAAGTATTAAGAGGAGATATTTTTAGTGAAAAAAAAAATGAATTTTACGTCTTTATTTTAGTTTCTTCCTTGTTATTTCGCAAAATTTATCATACCATTCTCGTACACACATACAGAATATCCGCTAAAAACATTTTTTTCTCGAACTCAGGGGACATCAAAACTTTGTATTTGTGGTGAATGTTGTAAAGTTAACAAGATTTCAAAATTTCGTACTACAGAACCAAGGAAAAGTAAAAATAAAAAATAAAAAAATCACGTTATATATATATATATATATATATATTTACGATACCTATATTTCGTATATACCTATATATTATGGAGTACAGTATTATAAAAAAGATTGTAAAACAATAGCTTAGTTAAGAGTTTCTTGTAGAAGAATATCGTTTAAAGAGAGATATTAAACGAATTGAGTAATAGAAAATTTTTAAGGGTGTGAGAGTTAAGAGTTAAGTGTGGGGGGGGGGATACTCTCTCAATTCTTCTTAAATAATAAATAGGAACCACTTTACACTTTACAATCAGTGCCCAAATTTTATTTAACTACCATCTCCCTTCCACTGAGTAAGAAGATAGGGGTCACCAAGCCGTTCCAAACCTGGACACGCCTTCCTCTATAGCTTCCCCGCCATTCACTGAACTTACCTTTTATCAGACTCCAGTTTACTCCTATCTAACAAGTAGGCTACTTTGCCTTAAGTACTCAACCAAAAGATAATTCCTTCTTCCCTTACATCTATATATCAAACTTTACAACCTCAATTGTAACAACCAAGATTTTATAAAGTGTTCACTTAGTGATCAATTTTACTTTCTCTTACTCCTAGTAAGAGGAAGTATTGTAATCGTGTCAAATTTTCGATATCGAGTTTTCACCGGAAATATCCGTTTTGAGGTCCCCTGAGTCCAAAAGTGGTTTTTAGCAAATGGTCTGTGTGTGTGTTGTGTGTATGTGTGTGTGTGTGTGTGTGTGTTCCCCCCTGTGTGTGTGTATGTATGGAACAGCATAGCTCAAAAAACGAAAAATCGGTAGAAGTTCAACTTGATATTAACGGTTAGGTACACCATGGGATCTGACGGTGCGTTAATGTGTCATATTCCCCTCCAACCGGAAGTACACTTTACTAGTTTTTGTTTTACGTTTTTTGCACTTTTCCCCTTCAAAAATGGCTCCGAAATTTCTTAAAACTTGTATATCAACTACAACATACAAAGAGCTACAACTTTTTATTTGAAACATTTCTCTGGGAAAATTCATTTAAGGGCAGTTATGGGGGAGAGGTGGGGTTAGATTTTCATTTAAAGTGCTATTTCAGTTTATTAGACAATTCTGATCATCTAAATAATGTTAATTAGATTAAATATGTTGTTTGAAAGCGGTTTGAAAAAAAAATAGATAACCGGAAGTGCGTTTTTACTGAAATATAATTTCCAGTTTTCTGGTATTTTCTCGAAATGGCTCCAACGATTTTCTTTAAACCAGCGTTGTTAACTATACATATAAAGAGCTACAACTTTTATTTGAAACTTTTCCCCTGATAAATTCATTTAAGGGGACTTTTGGTGGAGGGGGGTTATGTTTTTCTTTAAAATGCTATCACAGTTGATTATACAATTCTGTCATCCAAATTGAAATAACTAAAAATTAATATATGACCCAAATTCCGAGTTTCAAGGAAATTAGTAAACCGGACAGTTTTACTGGACAGTGTTTTCACTTTTCGACGAATTTCATTAAATTTGGTACACTAACTATAAAATTTGTCAATTATAATTTTGAGTACTGGAGTAAGAGAAAGTTGTGTGAGTGTTTCACACCAGATTTTTTTATTTTTTATTTACTCTTCCTATCTACTAAGGAGAAATTATTACGATCGTATCAAATGTTTGAAATTAATTTTTTCCCAGCAACACATGTTTTGAAGTCCCCTAAGTTCGAAAAAAAAAATTTTTATCAGATGGTCTGTGGGTGTGTGTTTGTTTGTGTGAACAGAATATCTCAAAAATACGAAAAATTGTTCTCAAACTAGGATATTATTCCGTTTAGGTAACACCACCGCATTTGACATCGAAGATTTCGGGCAAAAATCAATTAACCGGTACAGCAACTTTAATATTAAAGTTTGTGTTATTTAATTTTTCTCAGTTTTTCACGAATATTAATGGAATTCCAAATTTGAAGGAAAGTAGAGTTAATCGGAAGTTGCGACTTTATGGAATAAGTTTTGGAATTCTCATGAAAACGGCTACAAAGATTTTCTTCAAACTTGCGAGTGTTCACCCACACAACTTTCTCATACTCCAATTTTTCAAAATTGTAATTGACAAATTTTTATAGTTAGTATAACAAATTTTAATGAAATTCGTCGGTGATTTTATGGAGAAAATAGCAAAAACTGTTCAGTAAAAAAACGTACTTCCGGTTTACTGATTTTCTTCAAACTCGGAATTGTATGGCCATCTATTTATTTCTAATTAATTATTGTGATAGCACTTTAAAGGCCAAACATAACCCTACCATTACCACAAAAGCCCTTCTTCTTAAATGAATTTACCCAGAGAAATGTTTCAAATAAAAATTGTAGCTCTTTATATGTGTAATTCACGTACTCAGTTTAAAGGAAATCGTTAAAGTTAATTTTAAAACAGCATGAGTTAAAAAAGTGAAAATAGATCTCATGATTTCATCTTAATGAAAGTGACAATAATCGATAATCGACAGAATAGTATGAATAATAATTAGTTTTTTTTTAAAAAAAAAAAAAAAAAAAAAAAAGACAATAAGAATCCTATTAATGAATGGGCAAATGATGATGTCATGCTTTCGCAGCGTTCTCGCATTACAATATACAACTTCCTTCCGGACAAAGTTAGATATCCAGACATCCTCGTAACAGGATGTGCCATTAGCAGGATGTACTATTTGATCATTTATAATAGGCTACTATGCAGCCGCCCTTCTAAATAAATTAGGAAGCAGGTTTACAAACAATCATTCAAACAATATTATTTTATTCATAAATTAATTTATATGAAACCAGCTGATTAATAATTAATAATTTTGTTTCAATTGAAACAATTTGGTATGGAATTCTCATATACGTAACTTTTCTTTTAAATCCAATAATACTCTTGACTTTAATCGACAGAATAAGAAATTTTATTTAAAATTTAATTTCCTCTATATGCTCAATAGTATTTTTACTTTCTCTTATTCCGCCAACAGGAAGTATTACGATCGTACCGGTTTTTTGAAATTGAGTTACCTCCAGGAATATATGTTTTCGAGTGCCCTGAATATAAAAAAAAAAAATGTTTTTACCGAATAGTTTGTGTGTATGTGTTAACAGGATATCAGAAAAACTAAAAGATGCAAACTAGCTTAAACTTGGTATTCCGTTTAGCCACTACCACCAAAGAATCAGAACGAAATTTCCTATAAAATCCATTAACCGGAAGTGCGATTAATTTTACTGAATTTTTTTTTTTTATCGTTTTTCATGATTTCCTCCAAATCGGTTCCCAACGATTTTCATTAAACTTCATATACTATCTACGTACATACATAAATACCTATCACATTTATTTGAAACAGTTTTTGTTGTGCTTTCCTTTAAAGTACTACTTCAGTTTAGTACGAGGGTCATTCAATAAGGAACGAGACAAATCGCTGTAGCTCAATAAAGATTTATTTAATCAACACGAAACTTTGGCTATTACTTTCTCTTTTCTTAGTAAGAAAAGGTCATCGTGTCAAAAATTCGATATCGAGTTTTCACCGGAAATATCCGTTTTGAGGTCCCCTGAATCCAAAAAAAGTGGTTTTTAGCAATTCTGTGTGTGTGTGTGTGTATGTGAACAGCATAGCTCAAAAACGATAAACCGTAGAAAGTTGAAACTTGATATTCCGTCTAAGTATCAGCATGGCATCTGACAGTGGGTCATCTGTCAAAAGTCCTCAACCGGAAGTACTACTTTACTTATTGTTTTTTTTTTTACTTTTTTGCGATTTTCTCAAAAATGGCTCCAACGATTTTCTTGAAACATGGTCTATCAACTACACATACAATGTTCTACAACTTTTATTTGAAACATTTCTCTGGGAAAATTCATTTAAGGGCAGTTAAGGGGTAGGGGTGGGGTTAGGTTTTCATCTAAAGTGCTATTTCAGTTTATTAAACAATTCTATCATCTAAATAATGTTAATTAGAATTAAATATGTTGTTGAAATTCCGAGTTTTATAAAAAATCGGATGACCGGAAGTGCGTTTACTTTACCACTTTACTAAATGATTTTTTTCGCGATTTTCTCAAAAATGGCTCCGACGATTTTCTTGAAAGTTTATATATAAACTAAACATACAATGATCTACAACTTTTATTTATAACATTTCTCTAGGAAAATTCATTTAATGGCACTTTTAGGGGAAGGGTGGGGTTATGTTTTTCTCTTAAGTGCGATCATAGTTGATTATACAATTCTATCGTCCAAACAAAATTAATTAGAAATAAATGGATGACCAAAATTCCGAGTTTCAAGGAAATTAGAGAAACCGGAAGTGCACTTTTACTGGACGGCTTTTTCAGTTTTCGTCGTATTTGAATTAATTTGGTATATAAACTATAAATTTTGTCAATTATACTTTTGATAACTGGAGTAAGAGAAAGTTGTGTGAGTGTTTCACACCAGATTTTTTTCCAACATCGTTCTTCTAATTTGTGTATGCCTCTTACATAAAATTCTTTGGGTTGATATTAAAGCCATTTTTGCACTTATTTTTATCTTCTTCATTGGATTGAAAATGTTTCACGCCACGTGGAGCCACTTTAAGGGGTTCAAACTAATGGAAGTTCGAGGGGCGAGGTCGGGGCTGTAGGGGGAATGTGGAAGGATCTCCCACCCCATTTTTCTTGATTTCTTTGTGGGTGTCCGTAAGTTGTCTTGGAACCCATCTCGTACAAGTTTTGCTGCAGCCATGTACTGCAGTGAATAATGTTATGGACATTCCAATACTCGCGTGCACTTCTTCAGTTTTCATTTCAACATTAATTAGCCTTTCGTCCTGAATTAACGCATTAATGCGAGATTCGAGGGAGGAAGTTGCAACTTCAACTGGTCCTCCACTTCGTTGCTCGTCACAGACACTTACCCGGCCACTTTCAAACTGTTCTGTTCCATTTGTAAACGTTCGAACGGTTGAAACAATTATTCCCTTACACTTTCAACATTCTTTAATGGATTTTATTACCTTTAATACCCTCTGCAACAGATAATCTAATCACTAATGATTGTTCTTCCGAGGTGCAATGCTCCTCGACGTAAAACTTTAAAAAAAATGATTTTATAAGGGTATTGGAGGTCAGTCTAATTCAAGAGGCTGTCAGTTTAGTTTAAGAGCGTGTAAAAAAAAGTAATTAATTAAAAGTATAGTCAATAGATTTAATAGTAATAAACTGAACAATATTGGCCGTTAAAACTAATTCAGTGAACAAAAAAGTTTCCTTGTTTAAGGAATAATGGTTCTATAAAAAAGTTGTTCCCAGTACAAAGTACCAAACTCTTCAGTTTGTGGAATTGCTTCAAAAGTCAATTAACTTTATAGCATTCAATTTTAAATTAAGTTTTTTGTTTTTTAAATTTAGTTTCCGTCTAGTTGATTTATGATTTAGTATTTCACCGTATTTAGTATTCACCGTCACCGTCTGTTCTTGATTTTTCTAATAATTTTATATTGTGCAGTTTATAATACGTTCTGTAAAGAGGAAATGGAGATGACAGATGTTTCAATAAATGAAAGTATATCCTCCTCATAAAGTCTAAGTTTTTTCATCGAGATTATTTCAATAATTAAATATCAGTGTAATTAAAACTACAGCTTGAAAGAATGTGCGTGCGAATGAAATGGTGTGGGGGTTGTCCAATGCCGGGGCAGGGGTGGCGAATCTCTTGACTTCTTGCTACCGGCAGGACGTCTTCCAACATTTCTCGGAAGCCACTGTTTTCTAGGTCGGGTGGGCCTGTGTCGGGTTTGGCACCCCGGCACCTGTGTGAATGTTTGTATGAATGTGGATAGGTTTAGGATCTTCATAGAGTATGAGGAATATAGAATACTCCACTCTCTTGTAAATAGACGTACGTGAGAAGCGTAATTGTTTTAATGGATAAATGTATCTATAAGGACGAATGCATTTATAAGGATGATTGTATTTATAAGGATGAATGCATTTATAAGGATGCATGTTCTTTTTAAAGAATGAATGTGTCTATAAGGATGCATGTTCTTTTTATAAGGATGAATGTACTCAAAGGATAAATGTAAATAATACACGATCAGAATATAGATGATAAGAATGATAAGGAAATACGTCTGACGGTACTGATGATCAATTAGTTTTTGAGCTGCCAAACTAATCAAGCAAAATTAAAAGAGTAGAGCAGCATTCTATTGAAATAAAAAGGTTAAGATTGCAAGTTAAGATGGGTAAGTCAATAATTATCCGCAATGTGGTTATATTTTTCATGATGTTGGTAGTACTGTCGTGAAGCATAGATGGCGCATGCGTGGTTTCGTTGTTGTTATGCCTGCACAGGTTAAACGCTGCCAGGTTAGTTCTATTGTGACTGTCGTGCCCTTAACCATGGCTGCTCCGCTTTCTGTTTGCACCAAAGAAGAGCAGCGTTCAGTGATCCGTTTTTTGTGGTCGGAATGTGTACCAGGGGCCGAAATTCATCGAAGACTTTCGGTACAGATGGGAACAGTGTGTTGCCTCAACGGTGTGTCTACGAATGGATTGAAAAATTCAAAGATGGTCGTACGAGTGTTACGCATTACGAAGGAGTCGGACGACCATTTACCGCCACAAATGAGGAAAACATTGAACGTGCAAGTGAAATGATTGTGATGGACAGACGGGTAACTATTGATAAAGTGGCTCATTGTCTGCAAATTAGTCATGGTTCTGCCTACGAAATCATCCACAACAGACTTGGGTTTCATAAAGTCTGTGCAAGATGGGTCCCAAAACAACAACTCAAACAGTTGCATAAACAACAGCGCTTGTACATCTGCCAAAAACATTTGGATCGCTATGGTAATGAACTTGACATCTTCTTAAACAAAATCGTCACCGGTGACGAAACATGGATCCATCATTACGAGCCGGAGAGTAAACGGCAGAGTATGGAATGGAAACATCCCAATTCGCCCTGCAAGAAAGTTCAAAAGCCAACCATCCGCAGGAAAACTGATGCTTACAGTTTTTTGGGACTGACAAGGCGTAGTACTGGAATATTATCAGGAAAGGGGCATAACAGTAAACAGTGCGCGTTACAGTGAGATGCTTACTGACAAGTTGAAGCCTGCAATTCGAAGCAAATGCCGAGGACTGCTCAAAAGGTGTTGTGTTGTTGCACGACAATGCCCGTCCACATACTGCTGCCCACACTATTGAAATGCTTCAGAAACTCAATTTTGAAGTCCTTGATCATCCTCCATATAGTCCTGACCTTGCTCCATCGGACTTCCACTTGTTTGGTCCACTCAAAGAGGCATTAAGGGGGCGTAGATTTACCTCGGATGAAGCAGTAAAAAGAAGCGGTGCATTCCTGGCTAGCAGCTCAACCAAAAACCTTCTTTTATGACGGCTTGAGAAAGCTTGTGCAACGATGGACCAAGTGCATTGAAAAGCAAGGGGATTATGTTGAAAAATAATGTTTTCTATTTGTATTACAATAAATTACAATAAAATTTATAACTACATTGCGGATAATTATTGACTTGACGTCGTATCTATTTCGTTAGATTGTTTTTTTTGTTCCAATAATATAGAGTGTTTATTAAAAAGTAAAGTGTCTATTTAATATAGTTCAGGTGCAAAGGACCATTGATGTTATGCACCTTTCAAAATACAAAAAACTACAGCTAGATTTTTTTCTGAGAGTCATTAAGCTTTACTATCGCACAGACAATACAACACGGTATGAGAATCAGTGAAAAAACTCTCCATTAACACGGCATTCTTTCGCTTAAACACGGTACGAGAATTGGAAAAATCTCCTTACAGCATTGCGGGCAAGCTTTAAGAATTCTTGATAATCAGGTTTAAGGCTATAAAAACATCAGTTTACATTAATTCTCAAAAACAGAAAAATACCAAGAGAGAGGGTCTCATACCTAATCAAATACTACAAAGTTTAACGAAAAAAAAAGGATCGCATATATTTGTTCAATTTTCCAAAGCCTGATAAAAAGTTATTACGAAGTTGGTACTATCCAGCAAAATTGAAAAATGCACTGGTAACCCAAGGACAATCGCGATCTATTAACCTTTTTAACAACTCTCTCAAAATTATTTAAAAAAAAAAAAAACCTTCCACACACGAATTCTTGAATTTCTTAATTCTGTCTCACACGTCGTCGCAACATATCAATTCGGCTTCGGACAAAATCATTCAACCATCCACCAGCTTCAACGAATAATAGAATTAATCACTTCAAAAGTTTCGAAAAGATAATTTAAAAAAAAAAAAAAAAGTTGCATTTTTTGATGTCTCCTCAGCTTTTGACACCATCGTCTGGCTTGAAGGTCTGTTATATAAATTAAAAATCTCTGGCAACCCAATATATGTCTATAACACCTTACAGTCATTTCTCCAGAATAAGTCTTTTCAAATGAGAATTGGATCAACTCTCAGCAGCCGAAAAAGGTCCGAGCTGGTGTCCTTCAAGACATGCCATCTCCAGTCCGAACTTCTTACTGCCATGATATGTTTGTACCAACGGATGCCTCCCTAGCCATATACGCTAACCATGCATTAATCACAGCCACTCAACACTAAGATCTTCAACAGGCAATAACTAAACTACAAACAAGTACAGGCAGACTAACAACATGGTATAAATACTGTAAACAAAACATCAACATCGTCAAGACCCAGACTTAATTTTTGCCTTGCGCAGAATATGATTAAGGCACACAACCAGCCAATAGAAAACACTCAAATTTCTTTGCACTTCTACCGATCAAACTGTGAAGTACGATTTAACTAACCAATTGTACGCACTTATAACACAAAGACACCATTAAAACATGAACGCACTACCTTACTGCGCAAAACACTTGTAGTTCTAGTATGTTCTAGTAAATGGATTAAATATGAAGGGGTTTAAAAGACAATAGAGCTGAGTGCTCCGACCTCTCTTGTAACGGTGTCTTGAACCTGGGTTTTTACCCTTTAGCCAGCCAACGTTCAAATATTCTTCAAATAATATTTAATATATAAAAAAATTAATATTTAATATATACAAATAAATTATATTTATAAATATTATTTCGGCATCCATCACAATACCTTATACTGTTCCACCAGTACACCTCAAAAAAAAAAAAAAAAAAAAATCCAGGGCAACTGTTACAAATAAAAGTGATAGGACCAATCATTGCCTACCCCGTGTGGTTACCTACTAATAAGACGAACACATTAACCAACTACAGCGATTATAAAAGAAAATTTTACGCATCCCAATCAACGCTCCATGGTTTATAAGGAATTTTTTTTTTTTTTTAATTTAAGACGCGTCAACATCTATGGTCATTGGCGCCTGAAGCCTTCTCAGTGCAATGCCGGCCTCCGCACAGTTTTCTCTCGTTACAGACAACACTGTCCTCACCGGAGAGTGAGCTGTAGAGGCTCCTAGGAAGAAAAAATCAAAGGGCAGCACAGCTGGACTCGAACCCGGGTCCTCCGCGTGGGAGTCCAGTACGCTAACCACTTAGCTATTCCCTTCCCTCGAACTTTGTAAGTAATGTTGAAAAATTGATTTTGAGGTTCGGTCATACAAAAAGAACTCTTTTTAAAATTTCTACCGACGTTTCGGCAAATTTATTGCCTTCTTCAGGGTCTGTACAAAGGCAATACTTTGTAAGTAATACTCGAGATACACAAAAAAATTCAAATTCAAACGATACAAGACTTTAATTACAATGACCACACTAAAATTACACTCATTTCCGAACATAACTGGGTCCGTTCAGTTAATTTGAATTTGCATAAGCTTCCTTGGTTTTGACATAACGCTCTCCACAAAAGGCCGTTCAAGTATACTAGTAACATCCCCCCACTACTATTTTTATGGCCAGCCCAACTAAACATTGTATTGTGTAATTTTTAAAGAAAAATTACCCTGATTAAATTGTATTAATTAGTGTTAGAGAAATTCATGTAAGTGTTTTTACACCAGATATTTTTATAAATTATAAATCATAAATTGTCAACAATTTGTGTTTAATTACTCCGGAGCATTGTTTCATTGATTCACTCACAATGTAAATAAAGTTGTGTACAGTTTGGGGGGGGGGGTGAAAAAAAAGAAACTAGATAGATTGGTTCAGTATAGATAGTAGATGTATCACTTCACAGCCAACCAACATAACCTATCTGTTCCTATCTGTAGCGTGCTTCACTCTGAGTTATTACCTAATATATATATATATCTCCTCCGCACACACACTGTATAGGTTTTGTCGGTATTAACTTCACGGCAATTTATATTTGTGTAACATATAGATGGCCAAGCAATTTAATTAATACCTCTACCTTCAAATGTATTGATATTTTTATGAAATATAGGTGTGTGTGTTGATGAAGCTTATATTAAGTTAACAAAATAAATAAAAGAATGTTTATTTTTAACAACTATAATGTCGCACTTTTCTAGTAAATTGATTTTCGTCAAATTTCAAATTCTAACAATACTTTTAATGCATATTAATATGATATAGATAATAGAACCATATATTGTACTGAGTTGGTACTGAAATGTAATTGGTGATGTGTTTGTTGTATGTTTGTAGTATTGTGTAGCACGAGGCGGTTTTGTAAGGGGCTTGTGTGTATGTATGTTTTAAAGAGAGAAGTAATAAGATATAAAGAAGAAATCACTACTGCTTACAATAAATAATTTGATTATATTTGAATGATTGAATAATTGAATAACAATTACAAGTTGATTGTAATAAATGAAATTAGTTAGATTAATTTAAAACTCAAATGTTCTTTTGATTAATTTAAAACTGGTAACTGATGTTCAGTCTCTATGAATACTGTTTTAATGTCAAATTTAGACTGGTTAAAATGGTGGTTTTCTTGGTTGTTAGCCGGCCCTATTAGAAGGGGTTTAAAAGACAGTAGTGCTGAAGTGCTCTGACCTCTCTTTTAACGGTAAAAACCTTAATTTTTACCCTTTTGCCAGCCAACGTTCAAATATCTTTCAATTATTTTTTCAAATATTATTTCTAAATTATTATATTTATAAATATAATTTCTAGCATCCATCACGGTTCCTTATATTGTTCCTCGAGTAAGCCTCAAAAAAAAAAAAAAAATTTCCCGGGTAACTGTTTTAAATATAAGTGATAGGTATTTATGTAAGTTTATACCTGTTTTTTCTTTCTATTTTAAGGCGCCACAACTTGTGAGGAAAAACCAGTTGAGATGGTTGGGGCATGTGGAATGAATGTCCGAAGGTAGGATTCCAAAAAAAGGCTGTTGCAAGGGAAACCGGGTGGGAGCCGTAGAAAAAGTGGTTCCCGATTGAGATGGCTGGGAGATGTGGAAGAATTATTGAAGAGAATGGGAGTGAGAAGATAGAGAAGACACACACGCCCAGGAAAGAGAAGAGTGGAATAGGATTGTGGAGGAGGCCCAGGCTCTTGTAGGGCCGTAACGCCAACGGGTAGGTTGGTATATAAAGCGCCACAACATCTATGGTCATTGGCGCCCGGAGCCTTCTCAGTGCACTACTGGCCTCAAAGCACTGTCCTCTATAGCTACAGGCAACCCTTTCATCACCAGACAGTGAGCTGTAGAGTCACTTACGAAGAGAAAATCTAACGACAGCACTACTGGGCTCGAACCTGGGACTTCCCCGTTGCTAGTCCAGCGCACCTATCACTGAGCTAAACCTTTTTCCTGGAAATGTTGATAGTAAACGCAGTTTAAAGAAAATCGTTAGAACTGTTTCTGGAAAAATACCATTCAGTGAAATCGCACATCCCGCTTAATACATTTTTCCCAAAATCTTTGTGTCAGATGCGATGGTAATACATAAACTTATTACCAAGCTTAGGCTTCCTGTGGATATTTTGTTCACACACACACACACCGATTCTCCAGAAGTATTGCGATTGTTGTGGTGGTTGGTTCCGCAGAGCTGGAAAACGTCAGAGACATTTTCCGTGATAGCCTGCTTCTTTTTTGTGGTCATCGACCGGTTTCGGGAGTTCGCCCATCATCAGGATGTTTTTTGTTAAAACAGTGTAATAAACTTGCACAGAGCAAATACAGTTGATACAGTTGAGTGTATATATACTTCAGTGTATCAACTGTATTTGCTCTGTGCAAGTCTGTGTTATTACACTGTTTAACAAAAACATCCTGATGATGGGCGAACGCCCGAAACTGGTCGATGATCACAAAAAGAAGCAGGCTATCACAGAAAATGTCTCTGAAGTATTGCGATCTTGCCAAATTGTCGAAACTGAGAGTTTTTTTTTTTTAACGGAAGTAAATATTTTGAGGTACCCTGAGTAAGTAATAAATGTTTTTATCGAATAGAGTATTTGTTTGTGAACAAAATATCGCAAAACGAAATATCGCAGGAACTTCAAACTTTGTATTCCGATTACGTACTAGCCGCATATGACATGGAACTTTTGGACTTCCAAAAGTGCAACTTTACTAAACGTTTTTGTTCAGTTTTCTCAATTTTCTCCAACGATTTTCATTAGATTATCACTTTTATTTGTAAATTTTTCCTAGGAAAATTGTTTTCTGGGGGCTCTGGGGGGTACAGTAGCGTTATAGTTTCCTCTAAAATACTTCAATATAGTGTATGTATCTACCACCTCTATACATATTAGTAAATTCTTAGATTCTAACTATGTACGAATAAACGTAAACTCTCTGCAATAAACCAATAAGCTTAAATACATAAATAAATAAAAAAAATAAAAAACTTAATTAAATTATTATTAACCTGACCTCCTGACTTACTTTTAAAAAAGCTATGATTTTGACATAAATTCTTTACAAGGTTATTTAAGATTACTTAATTGCATAACTTTGAACCAGTTCATTTGTATATAATTTATCTGCGATAATTTTATCTTTTATATATCTAGTTAGCTATAATTCGTCATATAAAAAAAAAAAAAATGAATGACTATGCAACTTTGAAAATAAAAAAATTAAAATCTTATCTAATTTTTATAAATACGAATTGTTTTCTGTTTGTTCAAAGTTTTTATCTGGTTTCGACCGATGCCAAATGGCTGTTCCAAATTTTTGTAAATTTTACTTTACTTTACTTTACACGGCTTCATCCCTTCTACTGTTGGCCTTGAGTTTGCCACGGTTGCCGTTGAGAACCAAGAGCATCTCTTCACTTCTGCCTATCTTCCCAGGCATCATCTCGCAGTCCTCGCCCCGCCATTTCCTTTTCGATATATTGTCCCCGGCCTGGCTCTTCTTCTGTATCCTCCCGGGATTCATTCTCTAACACAACTGGGCCATTCTTCAGATTTCATCAACTTCCCTTGTCCTATTCCCTTCCCAGAACACCCATCATCTCCCTTACTCTCATTCTGAACTCTGTCTATTCTGGTCTCTTCTTAAGGCACCTCCTCGAAAAGTCCATCTCCACAATCACTAACTCTTTTTTTTACAACTTTTTTGTCATAGTCGAGGTTTCCGCCGCGTACAACAAAATGCCCTCAATTACCGAATGGAAAATTCTTTTTTAATTTTCTAAGGATAGCGTTCCGTTCCATAGGATTGGATGTAGCATTCTGACAGCCTTCCTTGTTTTGCCCTATCCTCGATTGCACTTAATAAATATAGCTGGAAATAAATACTTCCTGCTGCCAATATATGATATGGATGGCAGTTTGATCAACATTTGTGTCTAATATTCAACACAAACCTGTGACTAGGAGAGTAAAAGTATGTTTCTGGATGACTTGCAGTGATTGAAGAGGCACTTCACAATAACTTGAAGGGGCAGTAAAAACAGTAAAGCCAATCTTTCCTCTAAGAAACTTCACTAAAACTGGTACTTCATTACAATGTACCGTTTTATCACCTATATAATATCAACGCACGATAGAAGCATTGCAATAATTTCAAAACAAAAAACTATGGCGCAACAGCCCATGAAGAGCCAACCAAGGCTTGCCAGGCGGCGATTTGAATAGGGGGGCGTGTGGTAAGCGCGCCGCAGTTTCCACGCTGGTTTAGTTTCGGCCTTCACTACCTAGGGCGCTACTAACTGTACCTTCCCATTTTTTATCACGATGCTGGGTCAACACCGACTTTGCCTTCACGGAAATCGAACCCTGAATTCTCGCACGAGAGGCAAGAAAGTCGGTTAACGGAAAGTGCGCTTTTACAGAATAGATTTACGAGTTGGGGGGAGGGGGTAATTTTCTCGTAAACAACTACAATGATTCCTATTAAACTTGGAATACTAATTGCCCAGATATATAGATCTATCACTTTTATTTGTAATATTGTTCTGAAAAAATCCCGTTTTTAGGTGGTACTGCGGAATCTAATACTTGTTCGTTCAATATTATTGGTCTCTCTATAATGTAATCATTCAAGTAGGCATTTGTTCCCCCTTCCTCCTGTAAATAGATTTGTGTTAGGACATACTGGCAAAAAATTAAAATTAAAAGAAAATTTGAAAATGTAAAAGAAACTAAATAAAACAAAATAAATAAATTATTTTTTTAATTCTATAAGATTTGTACCTCAACACCATAATTTCCTCTATAAACATCAATAAATAATAAGGAATCAATTGATCTAATTTTTCTGTCATAAATTTTGTGAAATGTTAGTGATAAATAAAACTTGACTAGTACACACTACACTATTCAAAAAAAAAAAAAAAGGATGGGCTGACTAACAATATAAAACAGGTGTATGTATTTTGTGATCAATCATCGAACTATGGGAAAAGTTACGATACAAAGAAATTCCCTCACTTTTTCCTATCTATATCATCCTAGATTTTTTCCTTCCTTTTTTTTTATATACATTATTTTATAACGATGAATTATTTATTGATCTGTCAGCTTAAAAGAGGAGATTGTCGTCATATCTTATAATGTTCGATCACATAACCTGGGTTTTTTTTTTGTTTGTTTTTTATAATAGAAAGTTATTGGTCAAGTTTCACTTTCTCTTATTACTGTAACAGGTATTTGCGTTCATATCAAATTTTGGAAATGTAAGTTTACAACCGGATATCTATCTTTTAACTAAGCATGGTTTGTCGAAACCGTGAGTATCTGAACGATGTATCTCGTGAATATAAATCTCGTGTGGAATATTGACATGACTTTCTCTTTTTACTTTAATACAATTTAATCAAAAATTTTTTTCTTTAAATTTGCAACGTTACAATGTTTAGTTGGTCTTAAAAATAGCCGTGAGGCTTTTACTTGTAAAAGCCTTATATCAAAAACCAAAGAAAACTTGGCCAAATTTAAATTTAAACTAATTGAATGTAATGGCAAGAGAGAATTACATCCAAGAGAGAGCAGACAGACGAGAGAATTAAGAGAGAGAAAGCAGTCCCTCTCTGGTATTCTCTGACTTAAGCAGGCTAGAGTGGGGAGGACCTGCATATTAGCCAGTGAAAGATCTAGACATCTATCTATCAGATTCAACCATACATCGCATCGTGTCATAACTCTACTCTCACCCTTTTTTCTATATAATCATTACAAGTGCAGTGCAGTTCGTGTAGACTTATAGCTTATATTATAAAAGAGTGTCTTCATATCTCGTCTAATTAATCAAACCCAATTTCTCTCCTCATCAAATCCATTATATGAATCCCAGAAAAATGAAAATAAAAATTGATGATAGGATTTTTATATATGCAGCAAGAATTTCAAGTTTAATGGAAATTATAGTAACAGTTTTCGAAGAAAAAAAAAAATAATCGAAAAAACTCAAAAACCTATTCAAAAAAATCGAAATTTTATCGGTTAGCCTATATTTCTACAAATTTAAAATTCTATCGACACTTCTTATGCGTATTGATATTATTTAAGGTGTTAAAACTATATATTAAAGTGAAGTAGTATGAAGTGGTAGGAATTATATTGGAATTATATTAGAACTTTCAACCTAAAAATCATCCGAGTTCCTTATTACAGTAGGTGTTACGCAGGGGGACATAATGAGCCCTCTATACTTTATCGCACTTATGGATGACGTAATTAAGGAATGCAAGAGGAGAACCAGAGTGACACAATTTGGACACTGGAAGTGTTACAGTCAGCTTACTCTGTCTTCGCATTTGCAGATGACCTAGTATTAATAGCAGATAGCGAAGAAAAGTTGCAAGAAAATTTAAATACCAGAGCTAGGCAAAAGGAATATGATTATAACTACTTCTAAGCCAAGTGCATGGTGGTATCCAGAACAGAGATGCAAATGAAATCTCCATTAAGGGGCGAAGAATAAGAGCAGGTTCCTCGTTTTAAGTATTTTGGGGGTGGAAACAAGTGGGAGCGGGAGTCTAATGGAAGAAATCAATGCAAGGGTGGCTGCTGCGGGGAAGATGTTCTCCGCTATAAACAAAAAATTTTTGAGTAAGAGAGAAGTGGCCAAAGGCACGAAAATGGCAGTTTACCGCTCGGATCGAAGTCGCCTCCAAGCTCTAGAAATGAGGTTTTTAAGGAAAGTGGAAGGCAAAACGAGGAGGAGCGAGGATACGCGACACGACAATACGGGCCACGCTCAAAAGCGAACCCCTAGTCCAATTAATTGAGAGGGAGCAGCTAAGATGCTACGGCCACGTAAGTGGAATGGAGGTTATCCGGTTACCCCAAAAAAGCCATGGAGACGCTAATGACCGGAAAACGACCCCGATGAATAAGAAGAATTACTTGGAGGATAATCTCCAAAGTATTCTAAAAAAGAAGGGGATTGAGTGGTCTGAGGCCAAGTGAGAGTAGCCAGGTATAGAGAGAGATGGCGCTTCTTATGTAAAACCTCTACACCGGATGGTAGAAGATGTCTCGAATAAGAAGTAGTAGTAGGTATTTTTATAGGAAAGCATAACGCTACTACTGTTCCCCCCAGAATCCCAACCAAAAAATCAATTTACCTGACAAAATGTTTCAAATAAAAGTGATACGTATTTATGTGTGTAGATAGTATACAAAATTTAAAGAAAATCATTGGAGCCTTTTTCTGGGAAATCACGAAAAACTGATAAAAAAAAAAAATTCAGTAAAATGCCACTTTCGGTTGATGGATGATGCCCTAAATCTTCGTGTCTGATGCGGTAACAGTACTTAAACGAAATACCAAGTTTGAGTTACCCGCGGTTTTATTCAATTTTCAGATATTGTGTTTAAAATACACACCCTCAAAAAATCATTCGGGGGAAAAAAAAAAATTCGTATTCAAGGCACCCACAAAATATTACTTCCGGGGAACACTGAGTTTTCGAAAAACCTGGCACGATCGCAATACTTCCTTCTTACCAAGTGTATAGTAAAAATTAATTCTCATATATTTGGTAAGCATAACCTTAAATGTATTTAGTTAACAATGGCGAGTCCGCTCCTCAGAGGAACATTGAATTTTGGAAGAATAACGCTGCCCATCACTGGACTAGTGGTGCTGTTGAAGAAATTCTGATGCAGTCCTTTGAATTTTAATAGTAAAAGAAATAATTTTCCCACTACTCAGCTGTAACATGTCAGACATGTCAGAGATATTCTCTCTTTCCATACAACCAAAGTACGTGCTTAGTTTTTCTCAACTTAGTCCTAAAATGTAGGCCATGTCCAGATTTCAAGTAAAACAGTCTGAATGTGACAAGAACTTTATTTTCTTCTGTTTCTACTCACTTGGTTTGTTAATTTTTTTTTTTTTTTTTTTTTTTTTTTTTTTAAGAACTAAAATCTTTTAAGTTACTTCGCTGGGAAACTGCAAAATTATTCTGCGTAAAAGTTTTTCACAAAGCTAAGATATTTCATTCATTTTTTATTTATTTATATTTTCTTCTAAAAAAATAATCTATAAACATTACTTGAAGGTCATTGATTCTCAGTTGCGTATTATAAAAAAGATGCTTATCTATAAATGAATGAACATTAAAATAAAATGTTATACGTATGCATTTTTACACTTCTCAACTATTTCCTGATAAAAAAAAATAGATAAACTAAACATACTAGGGTGTAAAAAAAGTCTGTGTTTTTTCCTCTTAATCCTCAACAGTACTTTGTAATATGTACCAACTATGTTTGCCAAAAATTTCTTATTTGGTACCTCTTTTACTTTCACTTTATGCTTGGATCAGCGTAAAAAAAGTCTATGCTATTTTTGAACGATTTAAAAAAAAAAAGTGACCGAGTTGAATCTATTCAATTCGGGCACTTTTTCTTCACGGCTTTAAATAAGGCTATAACGGTCACAAACGCTGCTTTCGAATTTAATGAAATAGTGGGGGGGGGGGGG
>JAAEAF010009451.1:0-38620 GCA_011037195.1 Triatoma infestans
TACCTATGTAATTCAAGCCAATTTTCGGTTGCCCTTAACTATGAAAACCCAAGTTTGTTACTTCTGGTTTTCCTGTATACTGTTAATAAACTGGTCCTTTTGTCGAGTAAGCGGCTCCGGTTTTCTCCAAGCCTGCATAGGTTATTGTGAAATAACATGATTGCCACTTCCGTGCAGCTTCTGTGGGCAATTTTTATTATTATCTACAATCATCAGCCAAACAGCAGTGCACGGATCAAGACCAAGAGTTACAGGCACATAAGATTTATTTCCTTACTCCTGTTTCTCCTCTTCCCTTGTCCTCGATATAGGCTAAGGAATATGGGTCTTCCAGTATTGCTTACCAGGATTCTGCATTTTAAGGTAAACGCCATTCCTTTGGCTATTGAAAATAATACATAATATTTGCTACCCACTTTTGAATTTAATTTATGTAACGTTTTTCCGGAAAATTTTATTACTTGTGTGTTTTAGGGAATAGTAAAGTTATGGTTTCTTCTAAGTACCACTTGAGTAGGAGATTGTGGAGTGAGTGATTCACACCAGATTTTTTTGTATTGGTAACAAACAAACAAGGCTGAGCAGTGTAGTAATGCAAAGTGAAAATTTCTCCACTTTCCCATTTGAAACCTATTTCACACGCTTGTGGGGGTCTACCTTACTTTTTTTGTACATAAGAAGAAGAGACTGCAGTCTTAAATCAGACGCTTTTTGGTGTCTCATTTTCGCTGAACGTCAGCAGCCATCTATGTCTTTCTAACTTATTATTCTTAATTTATCTTTAATTCTTTCTTTCCTTTTAGTTTCTCGCTAGTTGTCAAGCAAAGCTGAACTTTTCTTATGTATAAAGGTGAAGAAGGCATCTTGACTATAAAATTATATATTGAACTAAATTGATACTTTTTATTTTTCTTTTGTATTATGATTATCTGCTAGAGTTGCTTTAAAGTAATTTCTATTTTATTAGTGACTTTCATTTTTGGAGAAATCACTGGATTCTGTAGAAGGAAACATTTCTCACTTTGATTTATGGAATGAGGCGAGCAGAGACGAATAGAACAATGAAAGAGAAGATGATGAAATGAAATCATTTGAAATGATTTATTGCTTCTAAGGAAATTTCCTGTAACAAGGAGGTACATGTATAATTAAAAAAAAAAATCAAACTTCTTATTACATAAAAATGAGTAAATTACATGAAAATGAGAGAAATATTTTGATACATTAAGTTTATTATGTTTGTATAAAAGAAAGTAATAGTAATATTAATGATAGGATAATTATATATAAATAAGATAACATGCCTCTAATTAATTATAAATTTATAGTTTCAAATTACAATTATAAGAAATAAATAAAATCATACTAATAATACTGTACCTTTGTTTATACACATCTCCTAAATACATATAATAATAAGAATAATGATAATAATAATTATATATAATAAAATAAATATATATATAAAATTATATAGACATAATATATCATTATTTTAGGGCATAGCATGTTCATAATTAATACTATGTTTACTTATTACCCTGAAACCGTCTGGTAGGTTATTTATTTATTATTTCCTAGGCTATATTTTCATGGTTTTAACTTAATTAATAATTGGTTTATGTGTATTAAACCATTTACAACAGCCATCAAATATTTTATTCACTTATTGTCCAACGTTTCGTGCACTATACGTGCCATTTTCAAGGACTAACATTCTATAGTATACATTACTGAAAATCATATATAACATTTTACATTTATCTTAATTGATTACAATATTATAAAACACTAAATATTTAATTGTCCACCAAAATGATTACCTTATTAGTAATTTTTGTAAGTATCATCTGTATCCTGGTAGGGAGGCTTCGTTCATTCAGACTAATTTTAAATTGTTTTTAGTTTTTTTGTGTTTTTACAAACCTAAAGGTTAAAAAACAAAAAACTAAAACAAACAAAAACTAAAAACAATTTAAAATTAGTCTGATGAACGAAGCCTCCCGACCAGGATACAGCTAATACTTACAAAAATTCCTATAAGATCATTTGGTGGACAATTAAATATTAGTGTTGTATATCTTGTAATCAATTAAGATAATGTAAAAGTTATATACTGATTTTCAGTAATGTATACTATAGAATGTTAGTCCTTGAAAATGGCATGTACAGTGCACGAAACGTTGGACAATAAGTAAATAAAATATTTGATGGCTGTTGTAAATGGTTCAATACACATAAACCAGTAATCTAGATAAATCGAAGTAACAGCATATTATTAAACATTTTAATTAATAATCTTATTGTTTAAAACTATCGACCTAGGAGTTTAAATAATTGTAAGAGGTGTAGTAATATTTCATTAGCCAGATATGAAATTTCTAATTTTTAGTGCATCTTTAACAAAGAAATAAAGTTTTTTAATTTCATTTGGTTGAAATTTTGTGATTAAATTCATATTAGGAATGTAAAGTTCTCTGATTGAATTATACATTGGGCATTCTGTCAAGAGAAGATGATAAGAGGAAGAATATATTGTTGCTGGCATTTGCGTAATAATTAATGAATATTTCATGGAACAATGAACATGTAGGTTGAATGTACTAACCCACCTGTAACAGCTCAATTAAAAGCTATATTGTTTAAAAAAATATATATATACTTATAAACCCTACTCTACTGAGGAAATTGCCAGCATGTGTTTTTATATATATTACGCCGAATCAGTGGAATTGCCTAATTCACGAAATGGGCAGTTTTGTTGCCTAATTCATGTAATAGGCAAGAGGAAGATGTTAATTAAACAATACCAAATACATTGCAGATAAAAGAAATGTAATGTATTTTTAAATCACATGGAATATCCAACCAATTCTCAATTATTCCACGTTTTCTGCCAATTTCAAGGTTTTCCTCTAATGTACGATCATAGTTGAATTCTATTGAAATGTTGTTGGTGATGTTGTTTTGTTAGTGTAGTAGTAGCTTGTGGCGTAAGCGGTTTTGTAAAGGGCTTGAGTGTATGTTTAAAGAAATAAGAAATATTAATATTAAAGAAATAGAAAATAAGAACCACTTTTAAATAAATAATTTAACTATATATTAAATTAGCAAATTTACAAGACAATTATTAATCTTTTTGAATCTTGAATTAACTTATGAATGCAAGGAAACAAATAATTGGTAGCAAGATTGTTTGAATCTCTAATGTTAACACTTAAACTAACACTGAAGTTAAGAGAGCGATTTTTGACACAAGTGTTTTGGTTCAATGTCTAATTCAGACTGTCTTGAAAGAATGCCCTTTTTTGGTAGTTCAAATCCTCTCCTTTGAGAAGGGCAAAAGGTAAAGGTGACTAAGTTCCTATGAACTCTTCTGTAACGGTAGTGTTCTACCTGTGTGTACCCTTGTTGCCAGCGAATGTTAGAATATTCTTCATAATTTTGATATTTTTCAAATAAAATATATTTGTGGCATCCATCACACTATCATCTAAATAAAACTAATTAGAAATAAATAGTGTTAGGTCGCGGCACCTTTGAGGGATTAACTTTGCCTCGCTATTTCAAAATTGTTACTCCATCGCCCGCATATTTCCCACGCCTTCCCGCCTTTTACCTCTCTCTCTCTCTCGATGGTGGGATGGCGGCGCCTTTCATCTCTTCTGTTCCCGCCTAACGTTTATTTCCCCACACTCTTAAACCCTTCTTTTTCTATAAAATTTTACTTACTTTCCGTCTAGCTCTCGCCTGTGCAGTTTGACCTTCCGCTTCTTTCTAAGCAGTTAGTAGTGTGTGTAAAAGTTCGCCTTCACATTTATTCGCCGTATTCGCGCCTTTCGCCTTCGGATTAATATTCGTTATCTTCTTGAGACACAAGTCGCGTCTTTCCACACCATCATCTGGATAATCACTCACCTTCCGCGCCTGGGCTCTTCTAACACCATCAGCCGTTTCAACAACAGCGTCATCCGCTTCCACGGAGCACTCTAACTCCCTTCCTTTCACCTGATATCCTTTCTTTCGCCACACACACAGCACATACAGACGTCACAGCTTCCTACCCCCCTTCCGCCTATCACTTCATCGCCTTTGCGTCAGCATTCGCAGTCATCAAGAGGGTAAGTCTCGCCTTGTTATTATTTCTTATTATAATTCAATTTTCTTCCGTTCGCCATTTTTTCTCGCTTCTGATATTTGCCTCAACGTTCACCATCTCGCCTTGGGTGTCTACCGCGCAGACAAATAGATTGCCAAATTCCGAGTTTCAATAAACCGGAAGTGCGTTTTTACTGAACAATTTTTGCAATTTTCTCTATAAATTTGTTATATATATATACACAAAGGCCAGCAACAATATATTTTTCCTCTTATCATCCTCTCTTTAATTGTTCCACTTTTTTTCTGTTCGCTTCTTCCCATGTATATATTTTTTTCTGGATTGTAAGTGCGCATGCTTGTAATTATTACTATTAAGTACTTAGGATAGTTGGAAGGATGTAATGTCTGTGGCAGTCTTATATCATTTTTTCTTATGTAGCGCTCTTAGTTAAACTTATCTTCTCAGCTTAGTAGAAGCTTATCCTTGTAAAGTAAGATAAGGTCTTCTCACCCACTTTTGGACCTAGTTATACTCCGCTTCTGTTTAATACTTTTACCCATTTAAACTTTGTTACTCGTCTAACTTAGATCATTTACACCAAGCCTATCACTTTTTCTAATTCTTTTTTAAGGCGAAAAAGGGAATTAATCCAACCTTCTGATTTTCTCTCCTTATATTATACTTTGCAACATTTCTGTAAAACTAGAACTAATTAAACTTTTTCCGTTTTTTTTTTCTTTTTTCTTTTCAATTATTAGTTTATTTATTTTAGTAATAATTTACCAGTAAAAGTTTTTTCAGATTTTTTCACTGAGATATTTTATGCATTTCTGGCATTTCTATAAGGATGCTTTTCATTTTTTATTCACAGAATTTTTAGGCAATATATTAATCATTGTAAATTGTGTTAAAAAATTCATCTGCTTCAAATGTCTCTGTTTTACAGTGAATTTTTGCGGTCAAAGAATAACATATAGAAATCGTGACGGATTTAGAATAAATAAATAAACGCTGGTATTGCCATTCAAGAAGCTGTTCAAGAAATGCTTGGATATTTTTAGAGGCAGTCAGACAAATAGAGCCAAATATATTGTGATCTGTGAGATTTACTAATTTTAATAAATAGGGATGAGAGTTAAAGAATTCAACAACACTCACGATACATTTTGGTATATTAATTAAAGTAAAAAAAGATATCGCAAGGACTTTATAGTTAAACTAAAGAAAGAGGGACGTAAGGCTAATAGAGCGGCGTGACAGACTGGGCTGGCAAAGTGTTTCCTTCTTCGAAGTTGAAAATACTCCTTTTCCAACCCTTGTTTGATGATCCAAGTTTACCCCTCAATTCCCGTCTTTGACTTTGCTAGGGGTAAGTAGGTGGGTCTTGACTTCTGTCGGGATGCATTATGTCATGATTTCAACTTATAGGTGGATTTTTTTATGTTTGTGAACCCACCACATCAGTCTATATGTCTGAGAGTCTGTCACATGGGTAATGGAACCGACGCCAAGCTAATTCTCTATAGCAGCTATACAAAAGGGCAACTATACAAAGCCTCCAAGCGAACGTCATTTACGAATTACATCTCTGTCCCGTCCAGTACAAAATACTTCAACTTCGGCAGCCAATCTCTCATGTAGAAGTTGTAGCGGTAAGAGAAATTGAATATAGCCCAACTAAATGGGTTATAAATCAATCACTAAATGAACTTTGAAGAGCACGAGTCAGTCATCAAATCAACTTCGAAGTGTAAGTCATTCACCAGATAAACTTAAAGGTATAAACATCAGTTACTATATTAACACAATCTGGAAAGGTTCACCAATCTAGCCACACTAGCTCACCACAGTTAGAACAAGCAGTAGTTCTAAATAACATCACGCTTCAGTCGTCCTATATCCCCATTAACGTTACACCATTCTACATTAATCACGCTTCTAACAATCATTCACTGCTCGGTCACTCTATTCTTCTCTATCTTTTCTCCCTTTTCAAATAACGCTAAATATATGATTCGTTTAATAAACATGTAGTCAGTTCATGTGACCCATTTTACCATCAGTTCCTGTAACCATTATATACATATATTGCTCTCTTAGGGTTAGTTTTTGACATGGAATGGAGCCGTCTATAAAGAATACAAGTAATAAATGTTTGTTTATGAGTATATATTGAACGTGAGTGGTGGTAAGCTAGAATTTGTCTATTGAGTTGCTAAACTCAAATAGTAGTACATATCAACAGGCCTATATGTATGTGCGAATATTGGAGGCATCAATATAAGTGGTTTTCATGTTGTTAGCCTGGGGTTCCTGCAGAGACGCTAAGATTCCCTAACCAAAACTGACTACTCCCACTTTCCACTTATGGGGCAAGACTTGCTTACCAGGATCGGGAGTGCCTTTTACTTTTCTTTACATAAAACAATATTTTGCATATTTATTCTGTTCTCTTTGTTAGAAAATATACTTAACAACAAACTAATTATGAAGAATGTAAACAGCAGATGATTACTAGAATGATATTGGACTACATTTGAAATCCCCTCTCGTAACTTGCATGCTGTAAGTCATTGATAAGACGCCTAAGTCATTTTGAATTAAAACTAGTGTCAAGATAAAATAAATCTCACTTAAGGTAACAAAGCATGTTTTGCATGTGTGTGTGTACGTACGTGGGTTTCTGTTCATTTTATATCCACGTTATAATAAACAAGATATCACATCGATTAAACTGAGAAAGTCTAATGGAATGCAGTGCATGACGTACAGGATTTCGTATATATAGTATACGAGTAGAGAGTCTCAATTGAACTGTCATACCGGAAAACATCGTGTCTTGAATATTGTGATATTTCAGTGGTTTAAAGATCTTTTTTTGTGTTGAAATTTGGCAGACATCTAGTGTTAAGTGTTCTTAAAATACTTGCGAAGTTACAAAATATTTTCTATCTAGCCAATTTCGAGAAACGAGAAGAAATAATTCCTGTTAAAATTGTTAATGTGGATACATGCACAAGTATGTCTGTGTGACGTTAATTACGTATGTGCTAGTTAGTGAGGTTACTCTAAGTCACTTATGACGATATTATGCTGGCTGATGGATTGATCCATGCCTATAGAGTAACTTGTTTATTATATAATATTATGTATCATTTGAAACAATACAGTGCTATTATTATTATTATTATTATTAATATAATACGAGAATAATCCCTAACCTTTAATAGTGGTCACAGGCAACAATCGAGTTAAATGCATTAGAGCTCACAAATGAAATATTTGTGCTTCGTTGTCTCATTTCCACATCAACACTACCGAGTTAATGATGAAAAGAAAAAAGACCTTAGCTTTGAATAAAGTAAGAATGAAGTTAAAGAATTGTTTGAAATCTCCGGTTACGGCTATGGTCGATGATCAAAACAATGCATTCACAGGGCAGTACTTGGACTAGAATTCTGAAGATTTTTTTGTCTCTCTTTCTCACACTATCACTCTCTCTCTCTTTCCATTTCTCTGTTATGATATTTCCATGGTTTTGAGACAAAATACGATGAGAGACTAAGTCTCGAAAGATATCTATAATGTGAAAAAAATTTAGACCATTTGACCAAGGATTATAGCCCATAAATTGGAAATCCTGTCAGTATCACATACGTACATACCGTTAGTATTCTGCCCGATGGGTAATAGAAATGCCAAAGCTTTAAAGCATTTAATGTTTATTAATTTTTACCACTATTGGATATTTCCATGTAATATTCTTTAGAGAAAGAGAAATTTCTAAATTAACAATAAAATAAAAATGAAAATATTGTCAATTAGCCTCAGAAAGAAATTAAATTGTATGGAATTTAGAAACTTTCTATAAACTTGAGTTTGAGCTTTCAAAAGTGGTAGAGGCCAACCAACAGCCTTAACACAGACCACTATGTGTATCCAAACATTCCAATTTCTGTCGAACTTTGTGTCATTCAACAATGTTGGCAAGGCGAACACTGCCCTGGATACTCTACTAACTTTCCATGGATAAACTTCTGTTATCAACGTTTGTTGTTTAGAATTTTAGATAGAAGATCAATATGATTGAAACTGGTTTGCCCCAAAGTTTTTATGTGTTCTTTTTAACTTTTTTCAATGTATATATATTTTTTTTTTTAATATTGAATGTTTTTGGAAAAAACTACTGATGAAAGCAAGAATATTATAAAGAAATTTGAAGTAATAAAATAAACACTTATATATACGAACATTTGAAAAACTTATATGGACTTATCGAATTTGTACAATCGGATGGTGAATTTATCTGAAAGTTAGTCCAGTTATTTCCTATAGTCCAATAACTATAGGCCTATTGCTGTTATGTCTGTGTTTGCTAAGATCTTGGATGACCTCATTTATGAAAGATTTATGGATTCCTTAATATCGTGTAACGTCTTCTCTGAGACTCAATTTGCATTTCTTTCGGAAAAAAGTTCAATTGATTGAATCAAATTAAATGTGTATGATTTTTGCCTTTTGGAAGAAGTGTACAAATCTCTTGATCAAGATAATGACGTTATTAGTTTATTTTTCGATTGCTCCAAGGCCTTTGATATTGTGCAGCATGAAAAATTGTTAGAAACTCTGGACAAAGTTGGCATCCGGGGTGTCGCTCATCATCTCATGAATTCATATCTGGGCAATAGGAAACAAGTTGTCACATTAAGATCTTCTGATGAACGCAATATCCAAAGAGAATTTCAATCTCGCGGACCCTATTATCTCCTAGTGGTGTAGGACAAGGCTCTAAGTTGGGGCCACTCCTATTTATTATAGAGGTCAATGATGCACCCAGAAATAGTAGGAGAGGCAAGTTAATTCAGTATGCAGATGATATCAGCACAGTATTCACTGGAGGAATCGAGGATGATGTTGTGAATTGTGCCAATGTTGGAGCAGATGACATATTTAGATGGGCCAAAGACAAATGCATTAAAATGAATAATTCCAAGACGGTTGGTCTGTGCTACTCAGTTGCTCCAGGTGGAAAAGAGTACTCTCCTTTAGTTAAGACTGAATGTGGCAGCATAATCTTCCCACCTTCGACAAAATTTCTTGGACTCCACATTTCTGTAGATCTGCGCTGGAAAGAACATATAGGTTCACTGGCTCCTAAACTTTCGAGCATAGTAGATCTCTTTAAAAAATTAACTCTAATGTTCAATCTCGAGGCCTTGAAAGTAGTATATTTTGGAAAATTCCAATCAACGGCTTCCTATGGGTTAATGTTTTGGGGAAACAGCCCATGTACATCAAGAATTTTCCAATCCAAAAAAAAAGAGCTATTCATGCTATGGTTAAAGTAAAGCCCAATGAAAGCTGCAGGTTGCATTTTAAAAATAACAAAATCCTCACGATTCCAGTTCTTTATATCTTTTCCATCTATCTGTTCATGGTTCTACAAAATTAGAAATAATTACAACATCTTCAATCATGAATATAATACTCGGATCCATGACCACTTTCCTTTTTCTCAAGCAAACCACTCATGTTTCACATCTTATTTATTTATGGGAAGGAAAATATTTAATGCACTTCCAAATGAAATTTCGTCATCACTAACAATGAAATTGTTTAAATCTAAACTAAAAACTATGCTCCTGGATAGAGTAATATATGATTTGGATGATTTTCTTGCATAGACTTGCTTTGTAAAAAAGTTATTAAATTGTTTAATGTATTGACATGTTTTGTTCATACAAGTGTATGTAGAAATGAAGATAAATAAAGATTACTATTATTATCATTCCTGTATGTTTGTTCTCTATGTACCGTCCTCTTGTTTTAATCGTCTTTAATAATCAGTTTTCAGTTTTTGTACAACAATTTTGTCAAGGATTAACCAGGATTCATTTCTAGAGCATAACTCTTGCCAGGACTTTTTTATTTCGTCCGTAAGCTTTGTCGCGTAAATGTAGCGATGTTGTAAGTATGGTTGCGGTCTTTCTTCGCTGAATTAGAGATCAGTTTTTGTTTTTTGTTATTAATTTCTGAGTTTGTTAGTTTGTTTTCTTAAGTAAGTAACCTGTTTATCTGTCCATCATGAATTGATATATTGAATCATGAGCATGTAATGGAATCGTTTGATGTGTGATTCCTGGTGTAGTAGATGTCTTGAAGAGGGCGAAAGTTAGTTGAGAGTTTTTGGAAGTTAGTGCTCAAATAATTAAACGGATTTTATAAAAATAAACTGTATTTTAACAATAATAAGAACGTTAGAAATGGTAACTAATAACTAGCAAAATACTTAGGAATAAATAGAAGATAAATAAGTAATAAATTAGAATGATAAAATAAACGAACTAAGATGCACTACTAAAAGATGATAAGTTTGAATAAAACTACGCGTAAACTGCTGCTCGTGTATATAGACGTGCTCGTATCGTCGTATAAGATACAATGATCCTCTCGTTGCATATGATAGAGTTTATATATCGGTGTTGGCCACACTCACACCAAGACATCTGTCCTAGTGTGCGACCAGGTGCGACCTTCGTAGTTTGCTGACCTTATTTAGGTCAGTGGCCAATCTTTTCGGTGCTTGCTTTTTGATGTACAGTATTGACGAAAAGGCTTTGTTAATCGTTTGTTTGGCCGCGGCTGTCTTGAAGCCGGCGGCCGGTCTCTGGTTATACTTTTATTACTGCCATCCTTTGTGAAGATAGCAGCTGGGTGTTGCCACTAGTTGTAAATTATTCTTTCTTTGGTGTTTGTGACTTTGCCGATGTCAATGACTTTGCCATGTCATTACAGCAGGATCGGAGAAAAGAGTTACAGGTTTTTATTAAGTACTTTCATTAATTTTGCTATCATATAATCAACTCTCTTAGATTCCTATAGATTTTCCCATATTAATTATTTTTTTTTTTTAAATATTTTCCAGTCTACATGTTTTTTATTGTGTCGTTTGTTTAAACATATATTTGAGTCACCTGTACCGTTTCTGAAAAGAGCCATATGTAATTTATTGTATTATGATCCGAGAAGTTCTCTTATCCCTGATATTCCAGTTTTGTACGTATCGCATCATTGAATCAGAATGTAATATTAAATTTGTATCTCCACGAGCATTGCAGAAGGGTAGGTTTATATAGGTGTTCATTAATAGCTACGAGATATATTGTTGCTATTGATAAATAGTTCAAAATATTTTCTTCTGCTATTTGCTTTTCTGTCGTACCATAGTTTCTGATCATGCATCAGAATCAAATGCCACCAGAATTCGTTTATTGCTAAAAATATGGAATATTGTTCGCCCCCCCCCCACTTACGTCATCATCAATATTTCGAATAATGTCACAATATGCGATAATTAATATGTATTCATTACTATTCCAATGATGTCATCATGTATTTGATTTAAGATTTTGATTTGTATTTGATTTTGATTTGCCAATATTAATCGTCGCTTTTATCCTCTTTTCTCCGTTTTCAAATATTGCATTGGAATGTTTTGTTGAGTTGGACATACGTATGGTTCTTGCATTAATATTATGTAAAGTAAAGCAAAGTAATGCCTATTTATTCAGGCGGGCTTAACGTCCAACTACCAAACTAGGTGTCGTGGACGGGGGCGAAAGCACTTACTTTACTAATAACATTTTTTAAACAAATATAAAATTTAGTTATACGCTGGACTCGAACTGGGGTCCTCCCACTTACAAGTCCATGCTCATAACCACTACACCAAACCCGCCCCGCATTAATATTATGTCTGATTTAAATGTGATTATCAAATAAAATAAGCTACAAGTTGCTTTCCATCAACGTTTTAAATTAATCTGTCTGATATTTATCTTTTATACATTATGTGTACCGTTTGGGTTACTTGTTGTATTTGTGAATGTTGATGAGTATCTTATTAATCATCGTGTCTTGGCCACCTGACAACTGACAATGTCAGAAAAGAAGGACACTGCTTTAACAATGCGGTATGATTTACATCTACCTTAAATGTAATTATTTTAGCTGATATGTCTACCTTTTACTGAGGCCATTAGACCAACAATCCTTGAGAAGATGTGACTCAGCACACAGGTAGGCTCTTTCCTCCGGCAGTGCTTGACTCGATATTCTATTCTTGAACAGTGATGACATTTCCTCACAGAAACATAATCGTCGGCTCTTTAATTCGTATAGTTCATCTTAATTCTACTTCCGACTAGCTGTTTCCTACAGCATGTCTTCAACTTGCCAAGTTTAATCTTCATCAGCTTTAGGTCTACTTGTAATTATAGCACGTAATGTTATTTTCTGTTTCAACGCCATTCTATTCCAATAAGGTAGTAACTTCCTTTCAATCCAAGTTATTTGGTAAATCCTTAATTATAATTAGAGGTTTAAATAATTTTCACAGGCAACGTGCTTTTATTTGTTTCCTCCTCCTTAAAGATCTCTAATTCATTCTAACTTTCAATAGTTATTAATAAATTGGTATCATTTTGCTTTTTTCATTAATTTTTTATCTAGTTTAATTTCGTTGGCTACAGGGAAACATTCTCGCTCCTCTGCTTTACACTATTTATATGGCTGATCTACCCACTCATCCTAATACAGTTACCTTCAGCTATGCCGATGATACAGCCATTCTCTCTTCTCTCTCAGATCCCGTCATAGCTTCCCGTAACTTACAAAAATACCTTCAAATCCTCGATACCTGGCTTCGTCAATAGAAATTCGTGGCAAATCAGCAAAAATCCAAATAACCGCAGAAATCTCCTTCCTATTTACCTCAATAATATTCCTATTATGAAAGTGAGATATCTCGGACTCTATCTAGACAAAAGACTCACTTGGAACCTTCTCATATTCGACTAAAACGGATAGACTGTAAGAAAAGATACAAAATGTTAAAACGATTACTTGAAAAACATTCCAAACTGACTCTATGGAATAAAAGACAACAATACAATTCCTTGCTGGCACCCATATGGACATAAGGACTGGAGCCAAACGAACTAACCTCAATCGCACACAAAATCTCCAATCCATAATCCTTAAACAATAGTAAATGCCCCACTTTACCACACAATCCATTCCGACCTAGATATTCCATTTGTCTCTGATTTAGCCCAATACCGGGCTATCCTCTCATTACAATCCATTAATCCTCTCACTATCCTCCAGAACAACCCTACAAATCCTCTTCAAAGACTTAGGTGGCGATGGCCCCGTGATCATTTAATTGCCTAACGTTGACCCCCTAGGTTGGCTGCCATACTGCTTTAATAGCTAACTTACGGCTACCAACACTGGATGGTCGCCTTTCAAGTTATCACGCTAATGCGTCACGTTTATGTATATATATATATATATATATATATGCATATATGTACGCAATATTCATTTTATCATTTTTACATGTTGGTGGATATATACATTGTTTAAATCGGCTGGTTTAATTATAGCTTTAAATGTTTATTAAAAAATACGTCTCAGTTGATTGTGTTATCTTTTGGGCTATTGCAGTGTAATGTTGAGGTGTGACGATGTGTTTGTAGTAGTGTGGCGTGAGCGTCTTAGCGAAAAGGGCTTGTATGTATATACGGTTAAGAGATAGAAGTATTAGAATAATTAAGAAGTCACCACTGTTAACAATTAAATATAATCTTCCAAATAATAACTACAAGTTATTTGGTATTATAAACTTATTTAATTTATTGTGAAACTGGCACAGATATTTAGAGAGCGATTCCTGAAGTAGTGTTTCGATGTTTCCACCTTAATTTCTCGCACAATTCTGTCTGTTCTCGTTGGAAGGTAGAGCACAGCCTGTTCGAAGGAATGCTCTTTAACAAAGCAGTTGGCCAAGTCGCATTGTATTAAATTTTGTGCCTTTGTTTCCCTACTAGCAATGACCTAGATTTAATATACCTGGTCCACAATACACTCTTTTTGAAGGTAAATTCACAGCACTAAAATAATTATAAAATATTAACAAAAATACAATTTTTTACTATAAAAATTCTAAACTTTAAACTATTATTTTTCGATTTCGTCCTTCCACTACAGCAGCATAAGTAAGTTTGTATTGTATATGAGCAAGTTGCTTTCTTCATTACGTAAGTTCTTCAAAATGTTTGTTCTTGTTGATTTCGAAATATTATGGTTGAAACGCCTATTCTTCTTCATATTCCCTCCTTAATATGCTCCTTTAATTTACACTCTTGTTAAAACCTTTGATAAAATTCACCATTTCATTAACTAACTCTTTACTTGTCGCCATGTTTTTTAAGGACAAGGCATTTGTTCAGTAAATTTCGTATAAAAAAATTAATAAATAGTACTAATTATTTCAAGAATATAAAATTGGAGTCATACAAATCAATTTTTTTTACAATTGATTTTTACAATTTGTTAAATGTATTATGAATTTCATCGAGGACCATGTGAATTTGATAAAAATTTTGGTTTTAGGATATGGTGATGTAATAGTGTTGTGATATCATTGCATTGTAATAGTATTGTATTATAAATATCAGTTATAAGAGCTATGGAAGCACAAGTAGAATTTAGACAAAATTGTGATTCTGATACAATTATTTTTTTACGAGCAGTTTGCACATCTCTCTACAAGTTGGTTGAGAGGAGGTAAGAGCATGCTGAATCAGTGGGAATTGCTTGATTCATGTCTTACTTTTTTTGGTAGGTGGGGTAGAGAACAATGATCAAGCTGGGATTAACACCTGGGAAGGCGTTTACACCTCAAAACTGCATCTATTAAACCATTTTAGGGTGGATTGGTTTTGCAAACCTAATTTTCTTTCTACTTCATTTTCGATAACTGGTTGATCATTCGTTGAATTTTTTTTCAACAGTTCAATGTGTTGATATATCCATTTATTTAATTTTTTTTATAATAAGTATGTAAATTCAAAAGTGACATTTAGTTTTGGTATTTATTACCAAAAAAATAGAGATTTCGTCAAAAATTCCCTAAACAGAATCTGTACCCAAATAGTTTCAACAATTTGACCATTTTCTCGAAAACAGCCCGTATACTTTCTTTAAAATAATAATAATAATATCTAATAATAAAACCTATGGCGTAACAGCCTATGAAGAGCCAAGGCTTGACAGACGGCGATTTGTATGGCGGCGTGTGGTAAGCACGCCGCAGTTCCCTCGCCGTTTAGTTCCAGCCTTTGCCTACCTAGAGCGCTTACAAAATTTTTTTCACGTTTCTTTTTTGTGTTTCCTGAAATTCTTTTTTATTTATATTGTCTAAATAAATAATATTCGGTGTTTTTGATTTCAAAATGATTTAGATTTTATAATAATTATTTATTTCAAATAAAATGAAAAATATCTAAAACCTCAATAAAATAGTAAATGTGCTGGATTTACACGATATTCGTAAAATAAGAGAAATGCAGTGTGCCTTATTGAAACTCTTTTAGCATTTCAAATGAAGGAAACATTATATCTGGAGTTATTTTTGAATGTAACAAATAAATTTTCATGCAGCAAGGTTTTATATGAAAATGCATTCGCGTATATATATATATATATCCCAATAAAACCATGCAGATAACTCGGGAATTTATGTATATATAAATATATATATATATATGTCGTATGTTATCTAATGGGTTTGCCACACTCCGAGCAAGGTTTTTCATATACGCTACAATATGTGTTCTATCTATGGATTTTAAATGTTCTAGTTTGTTTCTACTTTGTCCTCTATTGTAAGTGTAAATCTTGTTATTTTACACATCATATACTTTTGTAGATTACAATTATATTGATTCCCCTTTAAATTTTCATTTCAATTAAAATGTTTCACTTTTAAATTAATTAAAAACTGTGTTAAATAAGCAACAGGCTAATTGTTAAACATTGATTGCTGTGAAATAATGGTAAGTGATTAGTTTTGTAATTTTCTATTTTATTATTAATTTCGTTGAACTAATGTTTTCCGTATATTTTAACATAAATTGGAAAATCCATTATTCAAAATTGGAAGGGTGAAAAATAAAATGAGCCCTAAAATTCAAGGAATATCTTCACTATAAATTTGGATGAGCCCTACTAGCTCTTTGCCATATCAGAGTAATAATTTCTTTCCTAGATTCGAATTTATCTCTAAAACAATCTTTATATTAAATTGATGCTTTTTCTTTTCCTTGGATCTTGTGGATTCACAAGTCAGAACAGCTTTTTTCCGTGTTCTTAACATGTTCCGTCTTCTTCTTCCCAGTCCAGAGCTATTTCCTCTTCTTTTCCTGTTTTTACAATTCTATCGGATTTTGCTGGGCCATATATCCATAGTTTCACAATACTTATTATTACCATTGTCCAAATATTGATGAACTAAGTCAATCATTGTAAAACTTTAAAATATTTGATAGAATTTTCAGTTTTCAGTAGCTTACACATTGACATTTGCACATATTTGACATACATTTCTGGTTCTGCGAAGAAGTTTTTACTTTTCCAAGAAGAATGCAATCATTAAATAAAGACCTTTGACTTTTTTTTTTATCTATTTCAACATCTTTACGGACTTTACTACTAGCCCTGCAATAGTATCTAGAAATAAAATAAGTTCATCTTGCCAGTTCCATCTGCCAATTTCGATATCATCAATCACACTCCATTAATGGTTTTGCTTGCTTCATTTTTTAAGCCAACCGCCTCAGCTTCTTATTGATTGCCCGCTGTCAAAAAAAAAAAAGAAGAGAAGAGTTCCATAACATTCCTTAAACACAACTTGAATGTTCTGAACTAAACAAAATATACAAACTTATAGCAAGATTAATTGGACAAATGCTTAAAACTAACATTGCAGAATAAAAGACGACAGTGTTTCCTTTTGAATTCAAATTGACCTAAAGGTTTGATTTATGGATGAATGCTTCCTTTTAAATTAGTAACATAACCATTCACACTAAACTCGAAGTTTCATTTATATTCTTGAATATTCTGCCATCGGAATGGTAGCCTATCAGAATTTGCCATGATCCAAAAAAAAAAAAAAATTCAATTCAACTTACAATCACATTTTAAACTCCTAATAGCATACTTTCTTCCACACATCCCTCCAAAAAAAGTCATAGAGAACTAATATGCATTTGCCTCCGTGATTAAATTTTTCGAATAACCAATTGGCATGTCAGAATGTTCGCAATTTCCATATTGTTGGAGCAGAACTTGTATTTTGTGGGTCACCATTTAAATCGAATTTAGATTCACTTATTTGACCGTAAAAGATCAATAAATTTTAAAAAGGGGGAAAAATGATCTGCAATGTTGCAGTGCATCAGCTAGCGAAAAAAAAATGCAGAAATTCCTTTCTTAACTCTTAATATATTTTTTTATTAATGTGGAGGAAAAATGCATTATGTTTTTTCTTTTTGCAGAATTCCTGGGTGGGTTTGTTTTTAGAACTCTCGTACCCAATATAAAAACCCAACAACTTTCTGCAGTCATTGGAACCCAACCGAGACTTATTTATCGCTCTTTCACCTCTTTCAAAAACTTTCCACCTCCTAAGTCAAAAGGACATTAACAAAGTTCCTGAATAAAAGAACCTCTAAAAAAGCAAGAGTCATTTACACTATCATATATACTACAAATTACTTACTATCCAATTCTCCTAAAATTTTAAACAATTAGAATGATCCCAGAAGCCAAAATAACAAACTATCAGCCTTCTTCGTATGTACAGTCCTATTAGTTTCGTCTCGAATTTAGGGAAATAATGTACAGACTTCTTCTACCTCACATTCTAGAAATTACCGTAATTCTCAAAATAATATCAAATCATTAATTAAGCTTACGCAGCTACCATTCCACAATCCACCAAGCCCAGCTTATTACAAAAAAATCGCAACTAAAGTGGAACAAAAACTTGTTTTGTGGCGGCTATTCTTAGATGCCTGCTATTAAATGTCAAGTGCCACTTCATATATTTTCTGAGCGATTCTTCTAAATAATTCAAGGCACTTCTTAGACCTTATTATTTTGCTGGATTACCTCAAGGAATTCTTCTTAGAGTTCCTTCGCTCTAAAGTAATTTACAGATCGGTCTTACCTTTACATCTCAGTACAATACATTGAAATAGCACTTTAGTGGTAACCTTATCCATCCATATTAAAGGTAATGTTATCCATCACCCAAAACAACACTTAAAATGAATTTTCCTGGAAAAATGTTTCAAACAAAAGTTATAGCTATTTATAAGTGAGGATGATCTACTAAATTAAAAGAAAATCATCAGAGACATTTTCCATGATAGCCTGCTTCTTTTTGAGGTCATCGACCGGTTTCAGGCAATCGCCCATGTTCAGGATGCGTTTGTCAAACAGTGTGATAACACAGACTTGCACAGAGCAAATTCAGTTTACACACACTGTTCACACGAATGAACTGTGCAAGTCTGTGTTATCACACTGTTTTGGCAAAAACATCCTGAAGATGGGCGAACTCCCAAAACCGATCGATGACCTTAAAAAAAAAAAAAGCAGGCTATCATGGAAAATATCTCTGATGCTTTCCAGCTCTGCGGAACCAACCACAACAACTAAAAGAAAATCGTTCTATTCTCGTTTGGGAGTTGCGGAGAGAAGGGTGAAAGCCAGTAGGGGCTTTCCCCAAGGTGGGAGTTTGTCACCTCACTTGTGGTGCCTCATCGTTGATGAGCTACTTTGGGAGATGAACCGTAGGGGATTTTACCTGCAGATGTATTCCGATGATGGGGTAATCTTAATCACAGGAAAGCATCTGAGTGTGGTGAGTGACTTGATGCAGTCGGCGTTATCTTACGTGGAGCAGTGGTGTAGGAACTATGGCTTGTCCGTTAACCCGGACAAAAGTTCTTTAGTTCTATTTACTAGGAAGAGGAAATTGGAAGGGTTTAGGAGACCTAGGCTCTTCGGTAAGGAATTGCAAATTAGCAATGAGGTTAAATATTTGGGGGTCCTCATCAACAATAAGTTGAATTGGCGGGCCCACATTGAGCATGTCTGTGAGAAGGGGCAGAAGGTTTTCTGGCAGTGTAGGAGATTAGCGGGTAAGACCTGGGGAGTTAATCCCCGAGGTGTCCATTGGATTTATGAAAAGTTGGTGAAGCTAAGGATGCTGTATGCGGCTGTGGTGTGGTGGTCTGGCTCCTTGGTGGGGAGGAATAGCAAAAAGCTGTTGGGAGTACAGCGTACGGCCTGTTTGGCTATTACTGGCGCGATGAGAACGACACCGACGGTGGCATTAGAGATGCTGCTGGGGCTAATCCCCCTTCAGTATGTGGTAGTGGGAGAGGCAATGAAAGGGTACCTCAGAATGAGGTGCAAGGGAGAATGGGTGAGAACCTTCCGGGGGGATCACACTAGGATTGAGGAAAAAATTTGGCGAGTAAACCGATTCTTGCTATCCAAACTTGATGAGACGAGCAAGAAATGGGGATTTGAGAGAGAGATTATGAGATTACGATTGGCAGTATAGGAGATGATAATCTTACGAGGCCAACGGAGTCGGGCAGCGGCATTATTCGTTGCTATTCAGATGGCTCTAGGCAGGAGGGTACTGGCCTGTCGGGGGCGGGAGCCTGGTTTCAGGAACTGGATAAAGAGATTTCGGTGGCCTTGGGTGGCTTGGCCACTGTTTTTCAGTCTGAGGTGGTGGGCATCATTGAATGCTGCCACCTGGTGGGGGAGTGGCAGGGAGAGTTCAAGGAAGTGCGGATTTTCTCGGATAGCCAAGCCGCACTAAGGGCTTTGAGTAAGCCTTGGTGGAGTTCGAAATTAGTGGGAGAATGTCGGAGGAAGCTCAACGCTTTGGCTCGGAGGGGTAAGGTGCATCTCTATTGGATACCCGGACATGCGGGAATAGAGGGCAATGAGAGGGCGGATCGGCTGGCCAGGGAGGGATCATCATTACCATTCTGTGGTCCAGAACCAGCCCTGGCCGTTACAAAGACGTTTCGCCACAAACAGATTAGACTTTGGGAGACGAGAGCTTTGGAGAAATGCTGGGGGGACACGCAGGGGTGCCTCCAAGCTAAAGATTTATCAAGGCAGTAAAGCGAGAATTTCCGGAGTATCTCCCTGTCCTCTCAGTAGGACGGGTTGGATGACTTGGTAGGGAATATTTAACATATAATGACGCGGAGTTCCCGCATTTGTCAGAACTTTTGACTGAGTTGGGGAAACGGTGTAATCACTACTTTTGGTACAGTGTCCCGCGTTTTTCGCATGGACTATGTTCGTATATTTTGGGATTACACCACCTCGCAGGATTGTCCTGGCGAGTTGGAGTTATAGGGATCTCTTGAGATTTGTGATTACCGGCAAGTTTTTACCGTGGGAGACTCAATTAAGGTTACCGGGGTAACCGGGTATAATAGCCATAATAGGGCTTAGGCCCCGGCGCTGTTGGGCACCGTTGCCGATAATAATAATAATAATAAAAGAAAATCGTTGGTGGCGTTTTTTTTTTTAAAGAAAATTGCAAAAAAAACAAAAAATACACTGAATAATTGAGAACTTTATGGTAAACTATAAAGTTTATCAACTGATTTTTATCTACTGATTTTTATTACTAAGAAAACTCATTGTCACGTCTCCTGATGAAATATTTAATAGAAAATACTATATTATTTAATCGTTGTCTACGATTTACCGTTTTTGAAAAATTATGTTGATCAATTTCTGAAAAACTAAATTTTCGTACTTAGAAGCGCTCAGAACATGTATTTCCGATGTAATGTAATTCGCCAAAAAGTTAAAAAAAAAACAACAAAATTTGATGGTAAAATATGTTATGTCTGTTTTGTAATAAAACATTTTCTCCATTAGCTAATGGATGGAATATATGTGTTTTATTTATGTTTGATTCCATTTTATATCACTTCAAATATTGTACATAATTAATTAACCTTCCATATACAAAGAAATAAACAAAATTTATAATTCATCATTTTATTTATTTATTTTAAAATTGAAAAAAAAAAAACTGTAAAAAGAAACAAAAGAAAAAAAAAACAATAATTATTTATAAATAACAATATGGCGGCAGATTGTGTATATATTCAGTGATGTGGAAACTAGTAGGACCAAGAAATTTCTAGAATGTTGTTTTCATTGTTTTTTTGTGGTAAAAAGGTTTTGCTAGGGGTTGTTTGCTAGGTTGGAAAGAGATTGGACAAGTAAAGAAAGATAGAATAAGCGACAGAGTGAGAGAGAGAGAGAGAGAGTGAAATCAGGTCGTTAACATTGTATATAGCAATATGTTTTTGTGCAACCTCTTTATATACTTAGAAGGTGGAATGGAAAAAAAAAAAAGGTTTACGAATTGAGTGGAAGTTACGCTTTTACCATTGTGAGTAGGTCTTTTCCTTAGTGGACCATGCTATCAGACTCTTGGTTGGAACTAAGTGGCATGATGAGGTGGCTAGCTAGCGATCTAACACACCCTCCACACAACATTCTCTGCCCATGTTTGTGTATTTTTTTTCTTTTTGCCTTCACCCGATACAAGTACAGCAACAGAGAATAGTACTTCCTTTCTTTTTTTTTCTCTCACAGACAGTCTTGTCAGTTTCATATTTTATCTGTTTCCCACTTTATCCATGCCAATATCCCATTCGGGTTTGTTTTTGTATTTTGTTGTTTTTGTTGTTCGTATGTATCTATTGATGATAGTATCTCCCCATCACTTGACTCAAATAGAAAAAAAAATCACTTCAATATTCAACTGTTACTGAAATTCAATTTAAACTTGAAATTTTTATATCAATTGCCCTAACCCTAAATATGGTGATGGGCTACATGATGATAAACACTAATAGCAGATATGATGTACCAGCAACCTCTGGCAGGGTGTAACAGCAACCTCTGGCAATATTTCGGGATATGATTTGTCACTTTATTTGGAACAAAAAATTTCTAATAAACCATGGTCCGATTCGTTCACCTTCAAAAGTTATTCTTCATTTTGGAAAATTTTTCAATTTTCCTACTTTTTCTCATAAAATTGATTATATCTCAAAAAGTTTTTAACATAAATCATATTCAATTACATCTTTGGAAAGAGCATTAAATTTCCTATAAGAAACAGAAGTTTTATTTTAATTGAATTAATTATAAGGTTTTTCAGAGACATTAAACTCAACTCTACAGCGCTTCGACTGTTAAAAACCACTTTTCAATAGTATTTTCTTATAAATTTCTTTATGGCTAGCGTACGGTCCGGTTACAGAAAAAATATCTACATTTCACCAGCTTTCCAACGATAATAATATCGTGGGGTTTCTTTATTGTTTTCTTAAAGAAAATGCGAAATAAATGTAAAAAAAAACACAAAATGAAAATTGAGAGCTGTTACAAAAATATCACAAGATTAATTCATAATCCTGTAATGAACTTTGGAATTGTTATCTCACGATAGAAATTCGTCCAATTCTAATAAATAGAAACATTTAGTCGTGATTTAGCTGGTCATACATTCAAAATGCCAGATTTGTTTGTCATAGAATAGCGAGATATGGTTTTTATTTGTGGGTTTTGTAACGGCAGCGCGGAAGCTGCAGCTGAGTATGCTAGCGTTGGCCTAACAGGAAACCATATAAGCACCGTATTAAAGGCTAGGGGAAACCGGTTCTGTGAGAATAAACTACCGAGGAAACTTGATCGTTCTTACGAAAATTCATGTCAACGCATCTTGAATGTGTTTGATGACGATTCTACCCTTAGCACACGCAGAGTGCCATTGTCGCTAGGTTTGTCACATCAGACGGTGCCCAGGTATCTTCGACGGGATGGTAGATATCTGTATCACGTGCAGCAAGTACAGTATTTGCTAGAACGTGATTAGCCTGTCGTACTCAATTCTGTATTTGGCTGCTACAACAAACAGCCCAGAATCGTCGTTTCCCCCTAAACATTTTGTGGAGCGATGAGGCGACGTTTACTCGAAATGTGCTTCTTTAAACACCCGCAACATGCACTTTTGGAGTGATGAGAATCCTTGTGCAACCGAACGTCGTCAGAATGATTAGTTTCCTCGGTAGTTTATTCTCACAGAACCTGTTTCCCCTAGTCTTGCTTATATGCTTTCCTGTTAGGCCAACGGCTAGCATACTCAGCTGCAGCTTCCGCGCTGCCGTTACAAAACCCACAAATAAAAACCATATCTCGCTATTCTATGACAAAGAATTCCGGCATTTAGAATGCATGCAAAAAAAAAAAAAATCGAAAATCCAATTTCCACAAAGTGCCCACATTCGATTAATCGATTGTCTTTAAATTTGAAATTCCAACAATGCTTCTAATTTTTCATCGTATACATTTTATTCAAGTAGAACTTTTAGAGAAACGCTTATCGTAACTAGTTAAATAGGTTTTTAGAAGGAGAGAAACGACAGAGGAAAGGTTTTTTTGAGAAATAAGGTAGAATGAATGCTGAATATTGTATCTATTAACTAGTGACACAAAACTGCCCGGATTTTACACATAAATAGAAATTAAGTAGCGAGAGATTTAGACTGAATAGAGTGAATGAAGACATTATGGGGCCTTCGTGACTGACAAAATAGGAAATCATCTCCTTCGAAAGGAAATTCCATCGCTTTGGACTGCACCTCAAGTGCATGGAAAAACATATTGACGAATTAGACACCAAGTCATCCTAGGCCATGTAAACTAATTTTTTTGAAATTTTGGTTCTCAAAACGACTTGGAAAAGCCAGTTGCCACCTTTTTGCGGTAGGTCTTAAATGTCAATTGAAATATTTTTGTCCGACCGCTGGGACAGTGTTACTGTATTAAATACGGTTAAACAGTACAGATTTTATTATCTTTAAGAGTAGGCTAGCAAATGCTAAATTCAGAAGAATAAAACTTTTATTAGATAAAAGAGAAATTTTGCACCTCAAGGTATCAGTGTCTGTGGAACTTCTTATAGTTCAGAGTGTCAATTTTAACTGATGTCTGACAAGCGGCTTAATACAGGGTGATACAAATGGCAACAATAGTTAATAATTCCCTTCGAAAATATTATGTTTCTAACATAGCATTTCGCTCTACACTTCAAGTCCATCTCTACCTCCCACATTCAGAACTAGGGACTCCATGAGAAGAGGCCGGTAGCAGTCAAACAAGGTGGAAATTTTCAATTTTCTTTATCTGTTATTTCTATTATATAAGTGGGTTAAAATCTAAAGCGAACGATGATTTTTGAAATAGTTTTAGAATGAGAGAAACGAGTGAGAAAGGGCCATTGAGAAATAAACTAGATTGAATGCTGAACACTATCTATTAACAAGAGATACAAATCTGCCAGGACTTTACACGTAAATAGAAATTAGGTAGCGAATGATTTAGACTGAATAAAGAGAAGATAGGTAGTTGGTTGCTGACGCGTCATAACAGCTGTATAAACTGTTCTAAAGACTGTTCCGTGTAGGACTAGCGCAGCTAGTCTACATATACAGAATTTCCCACTCTGGTCTAAGTAGCGAGTGAGACTCTCAATTTTTGTTTGTTGTGTCTCTCTCTCTCTCACTGCTTTGAATCCCTCTCTTCGGATCCTATTAAACTAATCTTCTCCCAGATCTCATAAAAAAAACCTGTTTTGTTTGCAAAAACAACAAAAAGAAGAAATCAATTAAAAGTGTACAAATTATTGTAGATAGATAGAAGTCGTGTGAAGTAATGGATTCTTTTTAATAGACATGAAAAAATAATTGTAAATGAAAATAAGAATACAATTAGTTAGGGTCGAGATTAGCTCAGTGGTCAGTGGTAGCGCACTGGAGTAGCAACGAGGAGATCCCGGATTTGATTCCCGCAGAGCTGCCTTTAGAATTTTTCATCCTAGGAGTCTCTATAGCTTAATTTCTGGAGATGTGCACTGTGGTCTGTTACAAGGGCACAGAGTTTGGTGTAGTAGCCAGAGGTGCTTTGATTATCGTAGTGCTTGTCTCTACCCACTGACGACTAAATAATCATTTGAATAGGGTGCAAATTTTCGCATAAGCTGATGACATAGGCGTAATCAGCAGGTCGCTTCTGACAGTGTTAAAAGCATTCATGATACTGAATACGGCGACTCAAAACATAGGGCTCGCAATTAATCAGGATAAAACTAAATATATGATCAAAGATGAACATTACAGAGATACGTCTATATTGGGGTATATATCTCTGAAAAAGTTTAGTGTTTTAAATATCTGGGTTCAGTTGTTAAGGCGCATAATGATTTTTGGCAGGAGGTAGCACCCGTTGCTGCGCTCAATAACTGCAATTTTGGACTCCTAAAACATATGAAAAGTCGATCACTGTCTAGATCTACCAGAGTAAACGAATACAAAGTTGAAAAGTGGTTTGGGATGGTCCAGTTAAAGATAATAATAAGTGATGGTTATACCATAACTCTGAACTTTAGGACCAACTAACACCGCCTTATATATCAAGTTGGCAAGACTGCGGTGGGCAGGCCATGTCTTGCGTAGGGATGAAGAGACAACCCAAATGAAAGAGTTAAACCTGTCTGACTAAGAAGAGAAGAGCCTTCGGGAGTCCTAAATTAAGGTGGCTGTGGATAATTTGAATGCTGATGTAAGATCTCTTGGGATTAGGAACTTGTGAACCGAAGCCAGGAATGGAGACGAATGGCGAAGACTTCATTACTGAAGGCCAAGATCCAGTAATGAATTCTTGCGCCAGGAAGTAAGTAAGTGGTAATAATAATTTTGAAGGAGACTAACATGGCGCCAGGTAATTTGATCGAATGGAAGTCTAAAGGGAAATTTTTGTAACTAATTATCTGCGGATAATAAATTGGGATAAATATCTAATGTTGGCAGGCAATAAGATTTTAAATCTATGAAATATATATACAAGTAACAGGTGGCATGTTCTTTTGAAGCATGAGAACTTGTGGATCAAAGGAAAGGGTCAGAAGAATACAGGTAATATAACATTGAAAATCAAATAAAATAGGCTTAAGCTGTTGTAAACATCGGAAAAATAAATAGATAAAAAAAGCCAACAGAGACCCTACTCGGAAACTTTCCTCCGGCCTTGTTCTCTGTGCAAGCAATCAAAGTGCTCTTTATGGCCTGTTTGCTCAGTTTGCTTATTTGCGTCGGCGTTCTTATATTTGCTTATAATCTGATCTACTTAACCGTACTCCCCGTTCTTCACTTTTTTCTATATCGGCTCTATTTCTTTTTAGATCCATTCAGATGCAGAGGATTGAATATATATTAAACTGTATCACAATCGAATGTCGAATAATCATTCGACCGTTCTAATATTGGATAGCTTGCCTCTATTGTGATATATTACACTACATTCTGTCCTTATAGTTGTGCACTATTGAAATACCTTAGTTTTCAATATAAACCTGTCTGTATATCTGTCGATTTTGCTGACAATATAGTATCTATTTGTACATACATGAATATATATATATATATATATATATACACTCATAAAATTAGATTTATATTCTGATAAGGTCATATTTTAGAAAGCCGTTTGTCATAATTTGATCGAAATGTTTCAATTTCACAAATGTCAATAAAATAATAAAGCAACTCACTGCTTTTTTTTTTTGATTAATTTTTACGTTGTAAATTGGATGTTGAGTTCGGTCAAAGGGAAGGGATTAACTCAGTGGTAGCGCGCTGGACTAGCAACGCGGAGATCACGGGTTCGAATCCAGCCGTGCTGCCCTCAGATTTTCTCTTCCTAGGAGCCCCTACAGCTCACTGGTGATGGACAGTGTTGTCTGTAACGGGAGAATACTGTCCGGAGGCCGGCAGTGCACTGAGAAGGCTCCGGGCGCAATTGACCACAGATGTTGAGACGCCTTAAAAAAAAAAAAAAAGGTTCGGTCATACAAAAGAACTCTTTTTAAATTTCTAACGACGTTCAAATTTATTGCCTTCTTCAGGGTCTGTACAAAGGTTTTAATACAAATAAAATAAAAATAAAAATAGAAAAACATCATAAAATATAAACTTAAAATAAATATTTTCAAAATAAATTTTTTAAAAATAAAACTATATAAATAAACTAAATAAAAAGCATGATATAATATATATATTTATATACATTTAAATTTATTTTAAACTATTGTTGTTGAACAGATCAATATTAAACTAAATCACAACTATTGAAACTATGAAAATATGTGGTATATAATTAATTAATTAATTAATAATGTTTTATTTTTATCGAAAGAAATACAAAAATGATTAATCTTTACATTAATAGACAATGGACAAGTAGTCCGTCTGTCGAGTTGACTAATAACTAATGTATCCAAAAATAAATAAAAAAATAATAAAAAACTGTGTTTAAAAAAGAAAATAACATTCAATTTTTTAACTAAACATACAATCATATTAAATGACGCTATTAAACAAACTAACAAAGTAAAAATTTGTTCTTATCCATCTATGTTGTAATTAAATTCACTCACTAAAAACTTCCTATAAGACATCGCTTTGTAACAATGTTTGTATAAAAGGTTCCAATTTTCACCATTAAGAATGGCTATACAATTATTCAGAGTTAAGATTTCTGGAACCAAAATACTCTAAACGGTAAGGCGACAAAATCGGGCATTCATCCAGAAAGTGAGCCACACTTTCATAAGTATTTAAATTACAGAGTGAGCAATTATAATTAAAGTTTTGTCTCCATGGTTGATAATTGAAGTCCATCATCTCAGATCTCAATCTGAAAAACAGACCAACTTTGTGAATACTAAATTGGCGAATATATTCCAGACTATGAGCGAGCCGCTTGTAGACGAGATGAAACCTCGAGGCCGACATATTAGCTAGAAAAGTATCCCTCTGATTCACTCTCATTTTTTCTGTCAAGAATTCTTTTAATTGCGAAACGTTGGAATTTCTCTAGTATATCATATTCTTTGTATCCCCATATGGTGGTATATATAAGAGTAAAGTATGGAAATAACTTAAGAAATGTACTTACAAAAATTTACAATTAGAATTACTTACAAACTGTAGTTTAACCTGTGACATTCTTCGTAAGCTGTATTTTTTACATTTTATATTGCCATAAAATAAGCCAATGAAAAATCTAGAAAAATACGAATGTTTAGATACGAATGATTAGGAGTTTTCGATAAAAATTCGTCCACCAATACTGTCTCTTTTATATGTTTTACATTTTCAGATCGTATTATCGTAAAATAGTATCAACAATTTTTTTTTTTAACATTGTATTTGTGATTATGTATTTTTATTTTGCTATATAACATTGCAAGTGTGATGGCATAACATATACAATAACAATAGTTCCCTTAAATCCACAAGATTACGCTACTGTCACTGATTCCATGCTAGGCCAAACAGATGTTTGGGAATAAGCAACGCCCACCACAGGAGATTATGAATTCAATGACTAGGCAAATAATAAAAATATTTATAGCTCGACAACTTAGTTGTGAAACCTGGAGACCGAGTAAAATGACATCACAGCTACTAGAAAGCTTTGGTAATAAAAACAGTTTGCGATCGTGTGAAAATTGATTTTTCACAGGAAATACATATTTTGACACACACACACCCCTCAGCCCAAAAAGTGATTTCTTAAAAATTCGTCTCCATGTGTTTGTGTGTAGTCACCATAAATAAAATAATCTGGTGTGAAACACTCATACGAATTTCTTTCTTTTATTACAATTAAAATTGTCAAATTTGCTTTAAAGTTAAATATTTTGACTTAGTTCTAACATACGTAAATATGAAAGTGGGGGATACATGTTATATATATATATATATATAGGGTGACCAGAGTTATATGCTCCACCCACTTTTTTTTTAAACGGCGGGAAATTTCGAAAAAATAGAAAATTTACCTTATTTTTTCTTTAAAGAAGCTCTTCAAACTGGGCACCATCAACGGATAGGCAAGCCAAAGCTCTGGACTCCCACGCTCTGTTTGTAGGAGCACTTAGGTGGCAAAGTCAACATCTAGGCAGGCTAGAGTTATTCGACGTTCCAGATCTTCGACTGAAGCCACGGGATTAAGGTTACTGTACACTTTATTTTTTAGATATCCCCACAAAAAATGACAAAAAATGCACAATTTTATGGACTGATGAATCAAAGTTTACCAACAATGGCCTTCTTAATCGTTGGAACTTTAGAATATGGGCAGAAGAAAATCCACAAGTTACCTTCGCCACACGCCATCAGGTTATTTTTTCTACAAACGTTTGGTGTGGAGTTTGAGGAAACCAACTAATCGGCCCATACTTCTACAGAGGGAACTTAACTGGTGAAAGGTATCTAACTTTTTTAAGGGACATTTTGCCAGTTCTGCTTGAAGATGTTCCTCTAAAACGTCGGTTAGATATGCATTTTCAACAAGATGGTTGCCCGGCACATAATGCGAGAGTTGTTCGACGTTACCTGGACAGAAATTTCCACGAAAAGTGGTTAGGAACTCATGGTCCGATCCAATGGCCACCTCGATCTCCGGACTAACCCCAATGGACTATTTTTTGTGGGGATATCTAAAAAATAAAGTGTACAGTAACCTTAATCCCATGGCTTCAGTCGAAGATATGGAACGTCGAATAACTCTAGCCTGCTAGATGTTGACTTTGCCACCTAAGTGCTGCTACAAACAGAGCGTGGGAGTCCAGAGCTTTGGCTTGCCTATCCGTTGATGGTGCCCAGTTTGAAGAGCTTCTTTAAAGAAAAAATAAGGTAATTTTGACATTAAACTGAAATTTGTTTTTCATATTTTAAATTACCATAACTTTTGAAAAACCTAACCGATTTAAAATTTTTTTTATTTTTTTTTTTAGGAGGCTCAATTACTATAAAAATATGCAAAAAAAAATATAATGTTCCATTTGAAAAAAAAAAAGTTGGATGCTGTATCTCGGGATATTGGGGTATAAAAAAATGGTTCAATCACTGAAAATAAACTAGACTAAAAATGATTAAATACGTGTTTTCTATTTTTTCGAAATTTCCCGCCGTTTAAAAAAAAAGTGGGTGGAGCATATAACTCTGGTCACCCTGTATATATATACATGTATTGATCCGAAGAGGGGATCTAAAGCATAGAGAGAGAGAGAGACACACACACACACACACACACAAATTGGGAGTCTCACTCACTACTTAAGCCAGACTAGAGAGGGAGGCCTGTTTAAATGGTGTTAGCTATACAGTAGACAGTCTTTCAACATTTTATACAGCAGTCACAATGCGTCAACAACCTTTCTCTTTACTCACTTTAAATCTCTCACTGCCATTTTATATATTACGTGTAAAGTCCTGGCAGTTTGTGTTACTTTTCTTATTATACAGTGTTCAGCATTATTTCCAGTTTATTTATCTTTCAAATCCAATTCTTTCCATCTCGTACCCATTATATACATAACACCTACATTAACACGCACTTATGTTAAAACGCTCACGCACACAAATACACACACACATACGCATATATATATATATATATAATAGAAATATACTGCCCATTTGTTAAAAACATTTTTCGTACTCAGACCACCTTAAAATATTATTTCAGGAGAAATTTAAATTTCGTTACGGTCGTAACTAATACTTCCTCTTACAGCAGTAAGGGAGAATGTACAAATGTTACAAATATATGTTTCTTTGGTAAGGTTTCACCTATCAGTGACGATACCAAACTAGGAGTTACATTTTTACTTCCTCTTAAATGTTTGCGTCAAATTTTCCACATCAAGTTTTTTAAAATTCAAACTTAAATTTTGTTACATTAATTTAGTCAACCACATTATTTAATTTATTTGTTTTTGTTTTGTTTTTTTGTTGCAATTTTCTCGTAAACGGCACAAATGATTTCCTTTAAACTTGGTATATCAATAGCCCAACTATAAATTTTAAAGTTGAAACATTTCTCCAGCAAAAATTCATTTAAGGGAAGTGCGATTCATTTTGGTGGAGTGTTGGGAGTTTTATGCTTTCCTCTAAAGTACTATTTTAATTTATTAGATATATGTGAAATGTATTTGATGTGTTGAGTTATTGTGTGTTTGTAGAAGTAGTTGGTGTAGCACGAGCGGTTTAGTAAAAGGGCTTAAGTTTTAAGAGAGAGAAGTAACAAGAATAATTAAGAAAACACTGGTAGATTAAATTAAATATATTCTTTAAAGATATTTAAATATTTTACAGTATCACAACTATTATGCTTTAATAGTTCAATTGTTAATCTAGAATAAATGTTAATCTCTATCACTGGCATGAGTTTAAGAGAGCTACTACTGAAGCAAGTGTTCTGGCTTGAATGTCTGTTCACACTGTCTTGAAGGAACGTCTTCTAATTGTTCGTTCAAATCTTCCCCTATGCTAACAAGGTTCATGAACTTTTCCTGTAACTGTACTCTTCTACCTGCGTGTACCCTTTTTTGCCAACGAGCTTGCATTTTCTTCATATCGTAATTTTCTTCAAATAAAATAGATATAATTTCTTGCATCCATCACATACGACTCAATTATCAATATAATATTAATGAGCATTAAATATGTTGCCAAAAATTTCGAGTTTGTTGAAAAATCGGTTCTTAGAAATGAAAATTTACGAAGTAAATAAGCTGTTGTGATTGGTTCCGGCAGAGCTGGAAAGCATCCAGAGATATTTTCCATGATAGTCTGCTTCTTTTTGTGGTCATCGACCGGTTTTGGAGCGTTCGCCCATCATCAGGATGTTTTTGGTCAAACGTTGTAATAAATAACATAGACTTGCACAGTGCAAATACAGTTGGAAGTACAACATTACGAGTATATCAATTGTATTTGCTCTGTGCAAGTCTATGTTAGTACACTGTTTGACAAAACATCCTGATGATCGGGCAGGCTATCTCGGTAAATATTTCTGAACTAAGTAAGTTTCTGGGATGTTTTTCTTTTCGTAAAATATTAAACTTTATATAAAAACTTTTGTTTGAAAATTTTTTTCCAAATAAATTCATTTAAGGAGAGTTTTATGGAAAGGGATGGTATTGTAATGAATTTATTATACGACTCTATCTTCCATATAATACTCATTAGAATTAAATTTATTGCCATTCATTCCGCATTTGATGAAAAATTGATTGATAAATAATTATTATTTTACTCAACAGTTTTTTCAGTTTTTTGCGATTTTCTTTATAATGAACTTCATTAAACTTAAGATTCTAACTATAAATTACCTTTTGTTTTTAAATTTTTTACGAGATAACTGATATTATAAAATTATTAATCATAAAAAATGGTTTTTTATTTTTAAATCCACTAACTGGGAGTATTTATAGTATTTTTATTTTCTCTTACTCCTAGTAAGAGGAAGTATTGTAATCCTATCAAATTTTCGATATCGAGTTTTCACCGGAAATATCCGCTTTTGAGGTCCCCTGAGTCCAAAAATGTGGTTTTTAGCAAATGGTCTCTGTGTGTGTATGTATATTTGAACAGCATAGCTCAAAAACGAAAAACCGTAGAAAGTTGAAACTTGATATTACGTTTAGGTATCACCATGGGATCTGACAATGCGTTATCTGTCAAAATTCCTCAACCGGAAGTATCACTTTACTAGTTAAATTTTTTACTTTTTTGCGATTTTATCAAACTCGATTTCTTTAAACTGGTATATCACTACACATACAATGAGCTACAACTTTTATTTGAAACATTTCTTTGGGAAAATTCATTAAGGGCAGTTATGGAGGGGGGTGGGGTTAGGTTTTCATCTTAACTGCTATTTCTGTTTATTAGACAATTCTGTCATCTAAATAATGTTAATTAGAATTATATATGTTGTTGATATTCCAAGTTTAAAAAAAGAAAATCGGATAACCGAAGTGCGTTTATTTAAACACTTTGCTAAATGATTTTTTTCACTTTTTCGCGATTTTCTCAAAAATGGCTCCGACGATTTTCTTGAAACTTCGTATATAAAACAAAACATGCAATGATCTACATCTTTTATTTTAAACATTTCTCCAGGGGAAAATTCATTTAAGGGCACTTTTAGGGGAAGGGTGGAGTTACAGTTTCCTCTAAAGATGTATCATCGGTGATTATACAATTCTATCATCCAAACAAAATTAATTAGAAATAAATCGATGGCCAAAATTCTATGTTTTAAGAAAATTAGTAAGCCGGAAGTGCGCTTTTAGTGAACAGTTTTTTTCAGTTTTCGACGAATTTCGTTATATTTGGTACACAAACTATAACATTTGTCAATTATAATATTTTGAGCACAGGAGTAAGAGAAAGTTGTACGAGTGTGTCACACCAGATTTTTGAATATATTTTTCACTTTTTTTTAAATAATTTTCTCAATAATTACTTCAACGATTTTCATTAAACTTGATATATTAACTACATATACAAACAGTTACAACTTTTATTTAAAAACGTTTCTCCGGGAAAATTCATTTAAGTGACTTTTGTGGGGTCCGGTAGGGTTATGTTTTTCTATCTTAATTGATTATACAATTCTACCATCTATCATACTACTGTAGTGGAATCGTTTATTGTGATTCCTGAGGTATGTAGTAGATGTCTTGAAGAGGGCGGAAGTTAGTTTAGAAATTTTCGGAAGTTAGAGCTCGAATTACTAACACTGAATTTATAAAAATAGACTATATTTTTACAGTAATTTAAATGTGAGAAATAGTAACTATTAACATGAAATACTTAGATAGTTTAAAGTTAAAGTAACAATTAATTTAAGATGATTAAAATAAATAAACTAAGATGCACAATTATGAAAATAAGTATAAGTAAAACCTGTATAGGGACGCGGAACTGCTGCGCGTATATCTATGTAATCGTATATAATAATCTACTGACGTACTGGTATATAATCATCATAAGACGTACTGAAGTATAATAATCCCCCCTTCCAATGGAGCGAGGTTTATTTTAGTGTTAGCAATCCTCACACCAAGACATCTGTCCTAGTGTGCGACCTTGTGCGACCTTGGTTATTTCGGTGACCAGTGATTTAGGTCAGTGGCCAGCCTTAGCGGTTGCTTGCTTTGATGTAAAGTATTGACCCTTGGTTTTGTTTGTTTGGCCGCGGCCTTGTCTTGAAGACAGCGGTCGGCTAGGCCGCTAGTTATAAATTATTATTTCATTTTGTTATGTGTTGTGAAGGTTTGACATTGCTATGACCTTGCCATACAGTTTTTACTGACAAGTATTTTTCAGTTTTTGCTATTTTTTCCATAAAAACAATGAAAATTTCATTAAATTTGGTATACTAACAATAAAATGAGTCAATTATAATTTTGTAAACTGCAGTAAGAGAAAGCTGTGTGATTGTTTCACATCAGATTTTTTTCGCAAATAAAGTGGTAAACTTGTAAAACCGTAATTAGAAGCAACAAATTATTTAGCAAGCCAATAGATAATGAGAATGTAAAAAAGAAGAAAGATAAAAAAAAAAAAAAGTTGATTTTTAACTACTATTTTAAGAGAGGGTGTTACTAATTAGTCATTTAATTAGAAAGTGGAATTAACTATTGTAGCGAGGGGGGGTGTTAGAATTGTAACGGTAAAGAAGTAACAAGTGAAGAATGGTGGCCGGATAGGGGGAAGTAGAGATCCTAAAAGTAAAGGTATTATCAGAATGGAAGTTAGTACTGATTGGACCAGTTCTCTTTTCTCTTCGGCGTGCTTTTGAGCTTTCATTTCTCCTTCTATTGTGAAGTTGTTCTTACACTCTTACTAGCCCCTTGAAAGCTAACCAACACACATACACCAACAGACATATTGCTATTACTGTTTCCGATTTTGTCTCTCTCTCTCACTCTCTCTCCTTCTAATACCTTTAGATTTTGTAACATTTATTTTTCTTCTTTCACCTGATCCCAAATTGATACACTTTTTTTACATTACTATCGCTAATTATAAACTTCGTAACTTAATTATAAATAGATCGTTATCAATTGTAGATATTTTATTAATTCATTTGATATAAAGGCGGAAGATGATTAAAAAAAAATATATATATATTTCCTAAAGTGTCAGGGACGATAGTACTGAAACGTTGTTGATGTGTTGTGTTGTAGTAGTAGTAGCTTGTGGCGTGAGCGGTTGGTTTTGTAAGGGGCTTGTGTGTATGTTCAAAGAGAAGAGAAGTAATAAAAAAAAAAAATAATTAAATTAAATATATTATCTTTAAAGTAATTTAAATACTTTTCAATAACACAATAATATGCTTTTAATATACTAAAACTAGCTAGTTTAAATTCTTATGTTTTAACTTATGACTGTCACTGATATGCTAAGAGATCGATTCCTGAGACAAGTTATTTCCTTAGGATATTTTTGTAACAGTTCTCAATTTGCATTTTGTTGTTTTTTACATTTATTTCGCATTTTCTTTAACAAAACAAGACAGAAACTCCATGATATTTATTATCGTTGGAAAGCTGGTGAAATGTAGATATTTTTTCTGTAACCAGACCATACGGTCACAATTTCTTAAAGAAATTTATAAGAAAAAACAGTATTGAAAAGTTGTTTTTAACAGTCGAAGCGCTGTAGGGTTGAGTTTAAAGCCACTGAAAAACCTTATAATTAATTAAATTAAAATAAAACTTCTGTTTCTTATAGGAAATTTAATGCTCTTTCCAAAGGTGTAATTAAATATGATTTATGTAAAAAACGTTTTGAGATATAATCAATTCTATGAGAAAAAGTAGGAAAATTGATAATTTTACAAAATGAAGAATAACTTTTGAAGGCGAACGAATCGGACCATGGTTTATTAGAAATTTTTTGTTCCAAATAAAGTGAAAAACCATATCCCGAAGTATTGCCAGAGGTTGCTGTTACACCCGGTATATAGATGAAATGAATCGCCATGAGGATATTCTCGGTCACATTGCTGTGACGTATTTTTGTGCATGACTTAATAGCAAACGATCATAACACACCTCCAACAAGTTGTACGTTACATGAAGCATGAAATGTTTCTCAGCCAGAAATTCCAGCCGGAGCTTAGAGGAATCAATGTAAGGACCATATCTGACGATATTGGAAAAAGTTAAGATGAGTAGGGGAAGTTGACTTAGTAAAAAAGGCTAAGTCTCTCTCTCTCATTCTGGCTCTTATTGGTTACATATCATGGACTATCGTTCAAAAATCCCTACATCAACACATCGTCACTCTGCCAGTCAGTCTGTCATTCTCTCTCTCTCTTTCTTTCTTTCTCTCTCTATTCACGCTACCAAACTCTTCTCTAGGTTATGCAGTATAAAAGTTCTAGTAGTTGATTGTTATTTAATAGATTTAATATAAGATAGTGAAAATATTATAGATTTACCAAAGAATGCAGATGCTGAACCAGTTTCATAAATGTGATTAAACAAGGACAAAAGTTTTTCATTAATCAAATTCTGTGTATGACTACTTGAAAAATTAATATGAGACGTACTATAGCTTGGCGCTTTATTATTTTTAAGCGAGGCGAGTAAATTTAAATTCTTCGAAGGTAAACTGATACAGCCGACAAAGATGTAAGCTTCTGTGCAAAGTATACAAGTCAAAACAGAATTATGATTAAAAAGTTTACTAAAAAATAAGATCCAAGAATCCACTGATATATGATACTCATATACAAAATTTTTACGTTTAATATAGTTGAGTAAACACCAGAAGCTTTTAGAATTATTAACTAAATTAAATTTCTTACTAAAGTATTTTTTTGTTTTTCAAATACAAATTGTTCTGTAAAACCAATCTTTCTCCTTGTATGCCGAAATGACGAGCTTAGATCTTTCTTTTTTTGCGAAACAGGTGAAAAGAGAAACTTTTCTTTATAACGCATTATAAGGTTGCGAATCAAACCAGATTTCCTCTTAAATGACCTTATGTAGAAAAAACAAGACAAAGATTTGTTAATTAAATTATAATGTTCAGATAGCCCTGAGAGTTTTTGGGAAAAGTAGGGATTCTTTCTTTTCTAAGTTAAAAGTCCAAATTCTTTCTATAGCTATCAGCTCACTTACTAATCCGAGTTAAATGTGGAAGGAGAGGTAAAAATCATGTTGATTGAAACATGATCACAGGAGATAGTAAAATGCAGGGGAAGGTAGTCTGAAAATGGTTCTTGAATATCACCGTTTAGAGTGATAAGATTCACTGGTACACAATAGACGTCATTAACGAAGGTGATACCAAAAAAGTACTCTTCTATTGAATCAGATGGGAATATATCATTAAGTATTTATTACTAAACCATCATAATTCAAGAAACTATTTACTATTTTTATTTACCTTTAGAGTTTCTACAGATACTCGGAATCACTCTTACATTAAATTCGCATGTTAGAATAAAATTATATCCAGAATGCTCATTTAAAAAATTACAGAAATTAAAAAAATCTCATTCTACGAAATACAATTCAAATAAATGGGTAAAATAAAAAGATTATCATAAACAACAATTACGTTTGACCATGGTTATTAAAACCAGCACAATGTTGGTTATTATGTATAATACAATTTCTAATATCTAACTCTCTACTGCTCTTTAACAGATCCTGAGGAAGGATCGAAACTCGACAAATCAACTTTTTTAAAGTTGAAACTTTATTTTCTTTAGCCACAGCCAATCAACATTTTGTTGTTTTAAAAAGATTATTATTTCTCAATTTTATCTGTGATAACATCTACATCACTAATATTTAAAAAAATTACAGGTTGTATTTAATATTATAGCATAATATAAATCCTCCATCTTTAACAGTCTGAGCCTAGCCACTGTAATGTGATAACAAGAAGGAGTGATAACAGAAGGAAAATATATAATTTTTAATCATAAAAAATTATAACTAGTGGTGCCAGCCAGTCGCTCTATTATTCAGGTCAGTGCACGGTCAAAGGGACCGCCAAGAACAGAAACCGTCAAAGACACACTGCTTCAAAAGGGTCATTATACGGTCAGTACACAGAAGCCGCCTGGCCAATATACAAGGATAAACAAACACTCAAAACACCGACCACCTGGCTACAGTCCTTTGATAACTGCCATCACCTGTTGCCACACCTGTTCGCCGACCTATTCAAGACCTAGGGTCAACACACGGCAATAAACAAACACTCAAAACCGACCACCTGGCTACAGTCTTTTGATAACCGCCAACACCTGTTGCCAGACCTATTCAAGACCTAGGGTCAACACACGGCAAGGGATGTTTTAGTGTGACCCGTAATTACAGACTTGTCAATGTATGAGTGATGGCAATATAACGTCTCTCAACAGGAAGTGGGGAGGATTATTCTTCAGTATTTTATCAGCGTAACATCAAGATTCTACCAGTGACATAATTTATACATCAGAGCGCGTCCCTATCTAAGTATTTAAACATATATTTATTTATCATCATTATAGTTGTGCATTCTAGTTACAATTTAAATCATTTTAAATTAATTGTAGTTTATCTTTTCAAACGTTTAAATTATTGTTAAAATATACATATATATCTATTTT
>JAAEAF010009452.1:0-38127 GCA_011037195.1 Triatoma infestans
TTAGACACAGACATTGAATATATTAATCTAGTTTGTGTCCAATATAAATGCAACATTTTAACGTTAAAATATGCAGATATGCAAGAGAAATTTTTACAAAGTAACAAATACAATCTTTTATGATCTAGAAGAAGTGAGAATCTGGTTGCGCACACAAGGTTTAAGAAGGATTAAGGATATTTATGATGGTAATATTAAAATTATTGCTTATAAAATAAATTTATATATATATATATATATAAATTTAGTAGCAGGTATTTGTAAAAGAAATCATTTTGTCAATAAATAATATCCTACAAAAAAGCTTATAATATATAGAAACATCTATCCCCCACCTTATTTCGAAAGTTTGAGACATATTTTGATTTATGTATGGTAGTTTTTAAATAAAATGTTATAAGTTTTAAATGATTCTATTTTTCATAATATAATATCTACGTATTAAGAATTATATTTACACTTGGGAATATACTAAAGTGTTAAATGAAGTAATATATTTTAGCACTTGTTTTGTAGGAACTAAATTTATTTTTGTTGCCAAAACAAATGATCAAAAAAACCTCAAATTTAGGAATAACTTCCAGCATGATTAATCGGTTAGAAATTCAGCCAAAGTAGAATACACAGACACACCATATACCGAGGTCAAAGGAATCCAGTTTCTTGCATAACTTCAAAGATATTGCCATGTCTGTTTCCATTATGTACAAGTTCATTCTCCGTGCATTGCCGTTCCACGGACAGTGTTCTCTCGTTACAATCAACATTATAATGGTTATGAGAAGGAGAGAAATTGGGTTTGTAAGATAAGTGAACTAGAAGTAAAACGGAACACTGTATAATTAGTAAGGTAATACAAACTGCCTGGACTTTACACTAAAATATATAAAATGGTAGTGAGAGGTAAAGAGAAAGGTTGTTGACGCGTCGTGACTGCTGTATGAACTATGCTGCAAGACTCTCGGTAGAATCTCCCGTAGCTGTATTTAATAGGATACGGGGATCCAGAGAAGAGAGAAAGAGAGAGAGACATAAAATTTGACAGGATCACTCTCTAGCTTAGGCCAAACTAAAGTGGGAAAAACTGTTTAAATACAGCTATGTGAGAGTTTACCGAGAGTCTTGACAGAGTATATACAGCAGTCACAACGCGTCAACAATCTTTCTCTTTCTCACCCAAAATCTCTCACTGAGATTTTATATATTTCAGTATAAAGTCCAGGCAATACAGTGTTCAGCTTTATTTCTAGTTCATTTATGTAAAAAAACCCAATTTCTTTCCTTCTTAAATCCATTATAACATTGTTCATCACCGGATAGTGAGCTGTAGAAGCTCCTAGAAAGAGAAAATCTAAGGGCAGCCAGCTCTGCTGGACTCTAACCCGGGACTTCCGCGTGGAAGGCCAGTGCGCTAAACCACTGAGCTAATCCCTTCCCTGCTACATTAATATTACTCATGTTTTAGATCATCACGAAAAGCAGATAATAAAAAAACCATATAAATAAAGAATATATAATCAGAAATGGATACAGATATATTTTTCAAATTATGATATGCAATTGCCAAAGATTTCAACACAAGCAATCAATAATTGAATCAGCTCTCTTAGAAAGTAATACAATTATAATGCAAGGTGAACTATTGTTTTTGTTAACGGAATTCTAGAATACATATGGATACAAAACCGCAACAGAATAGCAGTTTAACCACAAGGATTTAATCTAGAATGATGAAAAAAGCTTTTTTTCTTCTTTCACTTTTCATTGGTAGGTTGTGATATTAGATATGAATTCTAGTTGTTATTTAATTTTGGATTTTCCTGGCCTTATTAATATATCAGTTTTTCCCATGTGGGTGACGAATTTAGCAAAAAAGATTGTTAAGAATCGCAAGTGCTTGACTCTGAATAGTTTAATTCCAAACAGCTGCACACATATAGGGTTGTTGCAAAAGTAATTGTGGTTTTGGCATTTTAAATAATTATAACTAAGATTAGCATATGTTTATTAACCTAAATAGGAACCATTACATGATTTGAACCATTACACCACCATTGAAACAAAATAGAAACTATACCATGTGTTGGTAAAGAGCGTGACGCTCTATGGCAGCGAAACATGGGAGCTAAAAGAGAAAACCAAGAAACAGCTCCTCACGTTAGAAATGGATTATTGGAGAAGAAGGTGCGGAGTATCGCGTTTTCAGCATGTCCCCAACACCGAAATCAGGAGTACAGATAACAATATACTTCATGATATTGGCACTAGAAGGCTCATTTTGTATGGCATGTGAAAAGAATGGAAAAAACAAAGTGGTCAAAAATGATCGCGGATATGTGCCTACAGGAAGAAGAAAGAGAGTTAGCCCTCGATGAAGATGGAGGGAGGTCATAGAGGAGGAGGTGATGGAAAGAGGCCTCATAGATGGTGATTGGCTTGACCAGAAAACATGGCCAGAGGGTGTGGGTAAACACTAAATCAGTGTTCCAACCGGGAAAAAAGAAAAAGGAACCCATTACAAATCAATACATTTTTGCCAACGAGAAAAAATAAGTTTTTCATTCATGTTTCAAGATTCGACGAACTCTTGGAAAGAATTTTCTGCATCCTGCTGCAGAAAAAAGTTTTCGACATACATGAAGAAGTGGTAGTCGTTTGCCGAGAAGTCAGATGAACGTTGCGGCAGCTGAGGAAAATCTTCCTAGCATAATTCGTTTAATTTTGAAATGCTGTCGTGGAGAAGAAGTGAAGCCCCCTATTGACTAGTGCAGCAGGCTGCAAGCGTTGCAGTTTATACGGCCCATCTCATCGAATACACCTGAACATACTTCTCAAATATAATGGTTTTACTGAGAAAGCTGCAGTGTATTAGACTCAGCGTTTGTCAGTAATCATGACTTTTTTTTTGCGGAATTTTGGTCTTGGGAAGTGCTGTTGGGCTTTCTTTCAATCACTAAGCTGGATGTCAATAAAAGCCAGTTTTTGTCGTAGGTCACAATCTGACCAAACAAAGATCTGTTGGAAGTTGCGTAAAATAAAGGAAAAGACATGTCATTTCCAGCACTCATCTAGCTTATTCATCTTTCAGATTTGCTTCAGATGCCAAATGACGATAGAATGGTTGATGTGGAGTTCATCACCAACTTTTCGTATAATAGTTGTAAAAAAAAAGGATTTGCTTCGATAATGTCGTTGTTAACTTCCGATGGCTGGCCCACTATGCTCCGCATTTCCAAGGCTGTCACCTGCATTGCAAAGCTTCTTGAACCACTTCTGCACTTTACGTTCGTTAGCAGTTTCAACACCACATGCGTTGTTAATGTTGCTTCTTGTCCCCGCTGCTTTATAGCCCATCCAAATAAGACTAAAATGAGTAAAAAGTAATTGTAAAGCAAAGCCTATTTATTCAGGCCGATTCTTATCCCCAAAAAATACCAGAACAATCATCACCAACTATATTTGTAAACAGTAAGACCAACTAAATGCTTAGTAAATACTGAAATTAGAAACTTGGTCAGGAGACTTTAGAATGTAAGAAACTCTAAAGAAAAATTCATTTATTTTTTTTTTTACTCAATTATTTTATTTACAAATACAAGGGAATAAGGAAAAGAACTACAAGGAAAATGTACATTAATCTGTCCACTTGATGAAATACACACCCACTGGGACTACTTAATTTTGTTATTTTATAATATTGTTTATATTAGATTGTTAACGGATATTGAGTTAGAGTTTCCTACCGTCAATAACGCTGGCAATGACCTAATAAAAATTTCAGTAAAACACGTAGTTCTACCACACCTAATTTTAATACATATTTTTAGTTAGAAGAAATGTGAGAATCTTAACACGAGAAAATATATCATATCGATTTTTTTTTTTTTTTTTTTTTTTTTAAATAAATGTCCATATTAAGTAGTTGTAAAACAAATCACTAGAGGGATCTCACTAACAGTTTATCCAATATTTTTGTAATTAAATTTTCCTGATTTCAAATCTGCAAGAGGTGGGAGGGAATAATTCACTCTCAATACCATCATTTGCTTGGTTATGTGTGTGCTTTGAGGTTATAAGTGTGTGTGCATGTAAAAAAAAAGAAGTGAATTTATGGACAGTTTTTACTATATTTTTTATAATTCTCTGTTTGAAATCTGGATTCAAGATTCCTACTAAATATACTTAAGTTAATATCGTATATTTTTGATTGGCTCAACATTAGTAAAGATGCTTTTTAGGCAATTCTGAAGAATATACAAGTTTTAACAAGATTATTTTTACAAATTATCTATATTTTATACATTTAAATTTATTTTATTTTTTTAACTTATAAATAAGTAAAAAAAATAAATAAGAAGAAGAAGAAAAAATAATGCCATGCCAATCAAAAGAGAATTTACTTAATATTCAAGACTGGGATCTGCAAAATGTTACATTAAATTATCAGGTATGTGTTAAAAATATATCTTAATTAATTTTCAGTCTTGAGATTTACCTATTAGTTTCAAAATATGTAGATATAAACACTTGAATGATATTTCTTATCCAAAATAACTAATCTGTGATTATCTGAATAAATTAAAATGAAATCTTTTAATCTATATTAAGGAAAATTATCAATATTAAAGAAAAATTCTTTAATTTTTATTCTGATATTTATTCAAATATTAATTTATTTTTATTTAATGTTTTATTAAATTCAACTGTGTATCAATTATAATATCAACTACAGTTTATCAACTAAATTTACTCTGTGCAAGTCTATGTTATTACACAGTTTTGATAAAACATCCTGATGATAGGCGGGCGCCCAAAAAGCTCGGTTGATGACCATAAAAAGAAGCAGGCTATTACCGGAAAATATCGCTGATGCTTTCCAGCTCTACGGAACCAACCACAACAATTACACACTTAGTGAATATGTGGATGCGTCCGCAAAATGCTGGATAATATCTGGTATTTTAACCGTTGTAACATGCATATTTTCATTTTATTCCTGACCGAGAGAGTTCACTTCAACTTGTGGTTTCAACATGAAACTGCATGAAATTGATAGATATACACTGACGATGGATGAAAATCCGAAAATGGTCAGGAATGAAATAAATATGCATCTGCGGACGGATAAAAATCTTATTACCGCTAACAGAATTCTTCAAAATATTTATTTATTTATTTATTTTGTGGTCTTCAAAATATTTCAAGCAAAAAATTTTTATTTTGAATTTTCTATTGAAAAACCGTATTTAAATACATATAATTGTTCAAAACCGGGATGACATCAAAGAAATGTTTAGGAAAAACCTTAATGGATGTTGGTATAGTGTGCGCTCTACCGTCATGATTTTGATATATTGTGCGCTCTACCGTCATGATTCTGGTATATATGCGTTCTTCCGACGTGATTCTGGTATAGAGTGCGCTCTACCGTCATGATTCTGGTATAGCGTGCGGTCTTCCCTTATGATTCTGGTTTAGTATGCACTATCCACAAAAATTAAAACTATTATTTTCAAAGCATTTATTATTATGGTTCAACTTTACTTATGTAACGGCAAAAGAGAGAGAACACAGGTCCGACCGAGAGAAAAACAGACTCTCTCTGGTACTCTCTGACTTAAGCAGGCTAGAGTGGGGAGAACCTGTATATAAGCCAGTGAGAGATCTAGACACCTATCTAACAGGTTCAACCATATACATCGCATCGTTTCATATCTCTACTCCCACCTCTTATTCTATAAAACATTAAAAAGTCCAGTGCAGTTTGTGTAAACTTATAGCTACATTATAACAGTGTCTTTATATCTCGTCTAATTAATCAATCCCAATTTCTCTCCTCATCAACTACATTATAATCTCAATAGGGTTGGTAGAGCGCACATTTTACCGGCACCCATTAATGGCAGGTCAATTTGTTAAAGAAAATTTGTCACTTCTCTAATTAATTATTGAAATAAACTTCAGTAAGAGAAAGTCACATGTATGTTTCTTACCAAAAATATTTTTTTTTTTTTTGGTTTCTATGCAATTTTCTCGAAAATGAATGACTTTATACGATTTTCCTTAAGCACTATTACTTTACTAAACAATTGTAGGCCAATAATCATTCGTTAGGTTATTTTCAGCATAATCCCAGCAAAAGTAGCTGTAAAAATCATTTTAATAATGTATAGTAATAAGAAATCCATAATTCGTAAACTATTTTAAATAATTACATCTTAAATATTGTTACACATATTATAAAATTTGATGAATAATGGATTTATTCAAAAAAATTATTAGCGAAATGATTCATTAAAACAAGAATGATTCCAATTCGGTGTTGTTGTTTTGTTTTCTAATGTTACTTATATATAGCTAGAGGGTAATCATTGCATGTAATTCTAATGCTACCTTGATCTCAGCTATACCGGGCACCGAATAATATGCTATTGGTTACAAGCCAGTGATGCATGAAATGGAGTGTAGGGCCAATTGCGCGCAGTTCCCTTTAATTATATTCCCAGCTGTTTGGGAACTATTTTTAAATATATCCTCATCATTAATTTGAATTATTACTGTCCTTTTTATTTATTTATTTTTTTTTTTTTATTAAAGAAGTAGGTATATCATCAAAGTGTAAACAAATCTTGATATGATTTTTTTTTTTTAATTTATCGGAAAAAAATCATGTTTAAAATATTTATGTTTCATTCCCACGGCTGTCTTTATTGGTGGTTCCCTTCTAAATAACGAGTAACCGAACAAGAATTAATTACTAACACTGAAAGATAAATAAACAATTCGATTAACAAACTTTACATGATTCAGGGGCACTGGACAAGATATTTATATATATAAAAATTAACAATTCCTTTTATGATTTACAATAAAAACTATCTCCCAGAAATGTGTCATTCTATGTTTTTTTGTATAACGCATATGCTAATTAATGTCATTTAGAATAAATACTTCCATTTTTATTACGATTTAAGTTCTCACTAAAGATAAATAAAAAAACCTGTTTGTGAAACACTCACGCGACTTTCTCTCACTCCAATTAATAATATTTAATTAATAACTTTTCTTTAAAGCTGTACCGTTTACAATTACTTGGGGTTGGCCATAAGTAAAGGTTCTTTTGTTGTTTTTTTAACAACTCCGATTAATATTGACATTGAGCCATTTGTTGGCGAGCAGGTCAATAGAAAGCAGCCATTATGGTAATATCTGGCTGCGCGTTAATGCCCAAATTATACTGAACACATACCAGGCCAGCACATCTCCATAGGTGCTCGCTCGTCATGTCCTTCCCTATGTAGTGGAAGAACGAAATGGAAAAATAATATATTATTTGGAAAATATTTTGTGAAATTTAGCTAGTTCAATTTTGATATATTTTTAAGTGATGGGGAATAGAGCCGGGATCTCCAATGTAGGTCACTAGCTGGAAACCAAGAGAACAAAATTGCAACAAAACACGGTAGGATAAAACAATAAAACTCCCTCCAAGCACATACCAGCATTATATAATAAGGGACAAGGTGATTAGGCCTATGAGAGAAGACTTCCTTCACGACAGTCCGAAACACACGATTCAGCCGAGAACACTTGCTACTCAGGAATCGCAGCTCTCTAAACTAAGTGATAGTGATAGTGGATTTGCCTTTATTCTAGCAATAGATAAACATCTGTTTTATTAAGATATAGTTGTGATATTGTAAAGTACTTAAATTTGCTTAGAGAATAATATATTTATTTTAAAAACAGTGGTGCTCTCTTGATTATTACTAATACTTCTCTCATAAACATATATACTTACAAGCCCTTTTACTAAACCTCTCGTGCTACATCAACTACTACTACAAACACACAAGCTACCACTACATTACAACACATCACACCAAATACATTTCAACTACTACATAGATTATATAGAAGGCAAGTTGGTGTGTCCACTACTCCTATTCGCACAGTTAGCAGTCGAAACCGGCCACATTGATTCTACGAGGCAGTTCACTATCTAACCTGCCCTCATGCGTGCAGAAGGGGCTTCATATCTCTTTTCAACTGTTGCATTTTTAAGGAACATCATTTTGTTTGTGACTCAATGTGGACCAAATCAGGAACGGGCCGGACGAATATGAAGTGAGGGCTCTGGCTGCGATAACCGAGAGCCAAACTTAGCTAACTGGTCAGCGTTTTCATTTCCAGACAACCCATTGGAGTCTAATCTGAAACCGCCTTTTCAGTAACTGACTAATCATTTTTCGGCTGCAAAAGTATATTGTTGGACTGGCACTTGTTTAATTTAGTCAGCGCGATAATGGCAGCTTGCGAGCCCACCAGGGTGACAACATTTTCTTTGGTGCGAGTCGAGTTTAAAGGTGAAGTGGGTTATATTTGTATAACTGAGTGGACTTTTGTGGAGCACTCTCTGCCAAAACCAACCCCTCCAACCCTACTAATATAATTTTTTTCGGAAAATTGTTCCAAATGAAAGGGATAGGTCAGCCTGGGTCGTATATTCTTTTGTAAACTCTTACGTAGAGTTGATACTCTGCTTCCGTTTTGGAAATGGTCTATGTTTCGAAGCCATACATAAAGATAGGGTGGCGCCATGGTAGAATAGAATAGTAGCGGGGGGGATGAGCCTCATTCCACTGCGACCTACAAATTGAGGTCTATTGTGGATCCCCTTAAGTTACAGAACAGCCCCCAGCTTTGCCCTCCTAATCAATCCTAGCAAAGCTGAGAGCGGCTCCGTCATGAAGCTTTCAGCTTCGGGATTGCCCGTCCCCAATTGAAGAAACCTAATCCTCGCCAGGCCGGCGCACTCACAAAGGATGTGCGCCGGGGTCTCCTCCTCTACCTTGCAGAATCGGCATACCGCACTATCCGCAAGTTGTAGGTGGTGCATGTGTCTATTCAGCCTACAATGCCCTGTTAGTAGACCCACAATTAACCTTATATCCCTTCGGGTCTGGCTCAGTAGGTCTTTGGTAAATTTAGGCAAATGTCTTTTAATGAAGAGCTTTGCCTGCCTCTGTCCTGGTGTTCCCTCCCACCAACGCAGACGCTGATCTTCTATCCACCCCCTGATAGAAGTTTGGATGAGGCTCCTGGACAAGCCGCAGAAGGGTTCGGGGCCTATAAAGGTATCCTGCGAGCCCTCCCTCGCTAGGGCATCCGCCCTCTCATTGCCCAGGAACCCCGCATGTCCCGGCACCCAGGCGAGTGTCAGTTTATTCCGAGTACCCACCTCGGTGAGGGCAAGTAGGCAGTCCCACACCAGTCTTGAGACTATTTGGTGTGAGGAAAGTGCCTTCAGGGCTGCCTGACTGTCGGAGTATATGGCCACTCTTCTACCCACTATCCTTTGCCTTATGATCTCCCTAGCGCAGAGTTGTAACGCCACGACTTCAGCCTGAAAGACCGTGGCGTACTTCCCTAGGCTGGCCTTAATTTTAACTTTAGGCCTACCCCCGTAGATGCCAGCTCCGACCCCAGTCGGAGTTTTGGCGCCATGGTAGCAATATTGTTAAAGCGATAGAATGCCAAACTGAGATGTATTGTGTGTGGTACTGGGTTCGATTCCTTGCCTTAGCCAAGAACTTTGTTTGATATATTAATATAGGTATAATAAAGTGTGTTTCGTATCCGCCTCCGTCTACAACACCTAATCGGTAGTTGGTCATAAATACCGCCTGAAAAAGTAGGCATAGTTGTCTAAATACAGCTTTATAATCACTGTTTTTGAGTTGGCTTTTTAAATGTGTTTTTTGGAGGCCCACAAATTGTATTTATTTACGCTTAAGTTGCTCTTTTTTTTTTTTTAACTCAGCCGTTATATCACTATCTATTCACAATCAAATTCTAATAAGAAATAAATTCGATTTGTGCACTGTTTTTAAATATCAAAGCTTCAGATAGTGTAGTAGGCATTATAGGTTAATAATTTCAACAATGCAATATTTTCTAATCAACCAAACAGAATAAGAACTTTCACATTTATGTAAAAATGTTCGAAAAAAGTAGCCAAATGCCCGTTATTTTTTATATTTTAAATTCGCAGAGAGAGAGATCGAGAGAATCATTGCTTTCTCTTTAAACGACAAAGTAAAAAAAAAGACGGAATTTCACGAAACTAGCATAACAAAAATATTTATAACCTTTAAATAAATAGTGTTTATATTATTTTTTTTTTTTTTATAATACCTTACAACAAAAGATAAATAAGTATGATAAGGATATTTAGTTTTTACCGTTGTATTTTTTTTTTCTTTTTTTCAAAAAAAAAAAAAAAACGAAGGAAAAATATTGTAATATTTCATGCTTTGATTGAATTAATTCCACCACATGGTTAATTTATATGGCATTTTAATTTATTGTGTTCTCTTTTAAAACAACTCAAAAAAAAAAAATAATAAAAAAAAGGTGTTTTCGGACAGAGAAGGATAAAGAAAAAAATAAATAAAGAAATAATTACAGTTTGTAAAGGTCGCAGATCAGTGTTAAACTAGGTTGTATTTAAAGTAGAAACTTTTAATCGAAAACTATCTTTACTAGTTTTAGCTGCAGAATTTTATTCTCCTTCCGCTGTTAACTCCTCTGATGGAGAAGTCTCGAATTAATTATTATGTATATCTTACATCAATTGATTATGGATGTGGTAAATATAAAATATTTTCAGCTTAATGATGTATTTATTTATTTTTTATAATTTTTATTTTTTGATTATTTTGGTAACTTCATTGCCGTTTAATAGGCAGGCCCAATGATAGCTGTTTTTTTAATAAAGATTACAAGAGAAAGCTAATATGAGAAAAATTTAGAATAATTAGAACAAAGTGCAGATTAGTTTGAATCAAGGAATTGTTTTTTAATCTTTATTTATGCTAAAATCATCGCGATAGTATTATAAGTAACAATTATTACAAAAGAACATAATGAGTGATGCAATGGCATTCAGCAGAGAAAAGAGGCTCTCTCTGGTTAACAGAGACTACTCTCTGACTTAGGCAGGCTAGAGTGGGAGAACCTGTGTATATAAGCCAGTGAGAATCTATCTAGAAGATATCTATCTATCAGATTCAACCATACATCGCATCGTGTCATATCTCTACTCCCACCTTTTATTCAATCAGTTTCATTATAAAGTCCATTGCAGTTAGTGTAAACTTATAGCTACATTATAGCAGTGTCTTCATATCTCGTTCATTAAATCAAACCTAATTTCTTTCCTCAACAACTCCATTGAGTTAAGCTACCCAATACTCTATATACAAACACTAAAACTATACAAAAATTCTATTTACTCCATTGTATTTTAAGACGTCTAGAAGGATTATTAAAAAGTTTTCGAGAAGACTTGTACAAAAGGATCTATGTGAGACTGTAGGTTAATATGGAATTTTCTGTAACGGGTTTCAGCGATTTGAGCAATGTTCCGGTATATTAAGGTCAATGTGTATGGTTCGGTTGAACACGTAAAAAGGCGCGTTTACAACATGACGGAAGATTCTGGATTGTAGGGATTGGAAACTTGGGAGATTTGAGCGTTTGATTGAACCCCAAGTTCTATCCCGTACGTCCAGATAGGCTTTAAAATAGATCTATATATTACTCTTTTGTTGTCTACAGAAAGTTTAGATCTGTTGTCTAAAGCGTCTGTTAGAGAATATAACTTTCATAAGTAGCATTGAAAAGGAGATCTCGATTTAAGTGATGCTCAGAGTTATATATGCTGGAAAAATACTGGGAAAATATTACAAATAAAAGTTGTAGGTATTTGTGTGTACAAAATGTATCCGAAGTGTAAAGGAAATCTCGAGAAATCCATTCAATAAAATCGCACTTCCGTTTGCTAGATTTTTTTACTTTTTCTTAATACTAGTAAGAGACGAGTATTGTAATCGTGTCCAAATTCTTGTTATCGAGTTTTTCACCGGAAATATCTGTTTTGAGGTCCCTTGAGTCCAAAAAAAAAAAATGGTTTTTAGAAAATGGTGCGTATGTATGTGAACAGCATAGGTATCACCATGGAATCCGACAGTAGGTTAACTGTCAAAATTCCTTAACAAGTCTTTACTAAATTGTTTTTTTTTTTTACTTTATTGCAATTTTCTCAAAAATAGCTCCAACAATTTTCTTCAAACTTGGTATATTTTGATATATTCTAAACGGAACATCCAGTCTGAGCTTCTTACGATTATTTTGTTTTTAAGATATTTTGTTCACACACACTAACAAACAGACAGACGTAAATAAATGTACATAACGTACCCCCACATACCCTATATACAAAGACTATTCGCTAATTTTATTTTATTTTTTTCATACCCATGGGAAACTTCAAAATATTTATTTTTTGGTGAAAGTTTGACACGAACGCATATATTCCTTTTTATAACAACACTAAGGAGAATGTAAAAAGTTTTAATTTATTCTTTGATGTAAGAAAAGTTGAAATTGACTGAAAAAAAAAAATGGGAAGTAGATCAAAAAAAGGGACGATTTTTGCAAAAAATAAAAAAAACCTTACAAAAATAAAAAAAAATTAAATAATGATATATATTTCGTTAAAGAGAAAGATATAGTAACACAATAAGATTAACGCTTCAATTAATTAATTTTTAAAAAAATATGAATTATTAATAATTATTTAATTAAAGTGATGAAAATTTGTAATTATTATTATATTTTTTTTTTAGAGAATAACAGATGTTCCGAAGATTGTTAAATAAAAATATTCAAATATTTATATTGTATATAGAAATTACTATGTATTATTATGTAAATTTATTCTTAATAAATATAGCCTATTTGAATGTTTAATAAATTCTATATATACATATCGCCCTGTAATTATTATTAATGTATGATTAAATGATGATAAATAAATGTATTACAAATATTTTGAATAGGATCTTAATGAGTTATTATTATATTTTTAATATACATTCAATAATAATAATAATAATAAAACTATTTTGATTGCAAAGTATTTAAAAAACTAATTTCTCAAAACATAAATAATTATATATATAAATATTTATTATTTATTTATTATTTATAAAAACATTGTAAACTACTTTAGTGAAATGAACTTGACTTTTTGCAACTGGTTTCAGTGACGTGACAAATTCTACCGTTAAAAACAAAAATTCCTTGACTTCTCAGTCCTTGAATGACAAATAATATAAACCCGGAAAGTCTAAAGATACGCTATTCTTCAAGTTTTAAATATTGTCTCTGTTATTATTATTATTATTATTATTATTATTATTATTATTTATTTATATCTGACTTTATTTATGTCAATTAAAAAAAACTAAAAACTATTTTGATGAGATGTTTGTACGGCAATGGCCACAAGAGATTTTTGAAAAAAAAAAAGAATTCTTTGTTGCTCTATGTTTCGGGTATCATTGGTGTCCTTCTTCAGGAGATCTGTAAAAATTTATTGGAGAAAATAAAGTATTTTACAGTATACTAGTTATGAAAAAGTGCATAGATTTATAGCAAAAAAAATTAAATCAAAGAAGTATTAACAATATAAATTATAAAACAGAAGTGACAGTAAATTAAATAAAATGATATTAATAATAAGAGAAAATAAGACAGATAAAGATACTTTTAGGGTAGGAGAGGAGTGAACGTAAAAAAAAAATCTGGTGTGAAACACTCACACAACTTTCTTTTACTCCGGATTCTCAAAATTATAATCAAATTGCCAATAAATGTAATGAAATTCGTTGAAAATTGAAAAAAACTGTTCAGTAAAAGCGCATTTCCGGTTTACTAATATCATTGAAAACTCGGAATTTTGGTCATCTACTTCTTTCTAATTAAATTACTTTGGATGATAGAATTGTATAATCAACTATGATAGTACTTTAGAGAAAAACCATAACCCTACCCCTACACTAAAAGTGCCCTTAAATAAATTTTCCCAGAGAATTGTTTCAAATAAAAGTTGTAGATCATTGTATGTGTAGTTTATATAAGAAGTTTCAAGAAATTCTTCGCAGCCATTTTTTGAGAAAATTGCGAAAAAGTGAAAAAAAAATCATTTAGTAAAGTGGTAAAGTGTTAAACGCACTTCTGGTTATCCGATTTTTTTTTCGAGCTCGGAGTTTCAACAACATATTTAATTCTAATTAATATTGATTACAAAACAGAATTGTCTAATAAACTCAAATAGCACTTTAGATGAAAAACCTAACCCCACCCCTCCCCCATAACTGCCCTTAAATGATTTGTCTCCCAGAAAAATAATTCAAATAAAAGTTGTAGCTCGTTGTATGAGTAGTTGATGTGTCTAGTTTAAAGAAAATCGTCGAAGCTAGTTTTGAGAAAATTGCAAAAAAGTAAAATAAAAAAAACAACTAGTAAAGTGGTACTTCCGGTTGAGGAATTTTGACAGATAACTTACTGTCAGATCCCATGTTGTACCTAAACGGAATATGAACTTTGAACTTTCTAGGTTTTTCTTTTTGGAGCTATGCTGTTCAGACAGACACACCCACACATACCACTTTTTAATAACCAGTTTTTTGGGCTCAGTGGACCTCAAAACGGATATTTCCGGTGAAAACTGGATATCGAAAATTTGACAAGATTACAATACTTCCTCTTACTAGGAGTAAGAGAAAATTAATCGGTTAAAAGGTGGGAGTTTTTTTTTTTTAAATTGACAGAATTCGGATTAAGGTGAATTTATAAGGATTTGATATAGAAGACGTTTTGAATGGTTGGGGTAAGTGTTTCAAATGGAAGGGTTATTATGTTTGGAGAGAGCAGTGCTGTCAGTTTTTTTTTTTTTATAATGTCCAGTTCGTGTTGTCTGAGTCTTTTTTGTAAAAACTGTTTGGATTCACCGATGTAGCAAGCTTTGCAGTTGTGTTGAATACATTGAAGTTTTTATACCGTATATGTTTTGTTAGATTTTTCAAAATTTTGATTTTTTATACATTATAGTTTTTTAAATATTTTCAATATAAAAAATATTTTGAAATTTGTATTCATTTTTAAATACTTTCTTTGAAATATTAACTCTTAATACATTCGGCGTTTTTTAAAGATTAAAATAATAATATTTATTCAAAAGTTAAGTGTTGAATCTTCAACATCATTAAGGGATTTCACTTTTATGATTAATCATATCATTTAAACAAATTTTACATTTCCAAAAACTTGTAAAATGATATCATAATTTCTAATATTCCTTTTAAAAATCTAAACTTTGCCATATTCTTTGCTAAAATGATGCTCCAAATTATAGGAATGAATTTAAAATCGATCCTAATTTGTATACTGTTGAATTTAACCTAGAATAAAGGTAACTAACCTAAATTATTTGCTGTAAATTATGCAGCTTGGCCCCCCTATGTGGCCAGTATGTACTAGTCAGCGATTTACGGACGTTTAAAAATAGTACAAAAAAGTGAATCGGTTTTGATAAGAAGTTCTTCAAGAATCTAGACCGATAAAAAGCGCTAAGAAATCGATTGTGACTGCCACAGTAACTTAAAAAAAGTTTTATCAAACAGAATAATACTCTTGACAAAAAAGCTGATATAATTAGGTTATAGTAATAAAACTAACTATAGGCAAATTGCTCAAAGTAATTATTTAACTGAGAGGGAAAAATGGATTTATTGGCATAGGTAACTTTAGCAATGACTGACAATCTGACACACACTTGTTACTTTCTCTTACGCCTAGTAAGAAGATTAAGTATGAAGGTCATCTAAAATTTTCGGACTTAAAATTTCATTGGAAATACATATGTTTTGAGGTCCCTTGAGTTTAGGAGAAAAAAAAAGAAGTCTTTTTAGCGAATTGATCAGAATGTATTATTATTATTATTATCCAACCTCGGGTGGGCTATATCCCGGCACTGCAGCCAACAGAGGCTTATTGGGCCACCCCCGATAGTTCCTAGTAGACAAACCCTCCCTCCCTAAGGAGTTTGAGGACCTTCACCACCAGGTCATTTTGAGCTACTATCTCCTCAGGTCGCAAAGTACCAAAGGTTTCATACCTCAATTTGATTATTGCAACGCAATCGAACAACAGGTGGGAGGCCGTTTCCTCCTCTTCCTGACATAGTCTGCACAAGGGTTCCGCTCGAATGAGTCCTACCTTGTACAGATGTTTCCTGAACCTACCATGACCCGTAAATAGTCCCGTCACCAGAGAAATCTGGCTCCTACTCAGACTAAGAGTCATTTGGGTTCTTCGTTTACACAGTCCTGGCATCATCCTTTTACTGTGTATAACACCCGCGTTCCTCCTTCAGAGCTCTTCATGCTTACTGCGACCCCACTCTCTAATCGCTGCACGAATTGCTCCGCCAGTTATTCCCAGGACCGGCTCTGGACCAATGAACGCAGTGTTGGCCCCGTTCCTGGCCAGTTGATCAGCTGTCTCATCCCCTGCATGTCCAGGCACCCACAACAGCTGTACCTTGTTGTGCCTGGAGAGTCTCGACAATGCCTCTCGACATTCCTTCACCAGGGATGAGGTAGTTCTGTAAGCCTCTAGGGCTTTCAGTGCAGCCTGACTGTCCGAGCAAATGCGTATGACCTTGCCCCTTGGGGCTCTACGCAGGTTCTCCTCGGCACAGACCTTAATGGCAAACACTTCAGCCTGGAATATAGTGAAATACCTGCCCAAAGGCCTCAGAATGTATGTGTGCAGAAAATATTTCAAAAACGAAGAAATATGGAAGAAGCTTTAAATCTTGGTATTCCATTTAGGTACCGCATCATCGCATCTCAAGGTTTTGGCCAAAATATAACAACCGAAAGTGCGGATTTTACTGAATATTCTTTTCAGTTTTTTCTGGAAAATGAATCGTAATGATTTTCTTTAAATTTCATGAATACCTATCACTTTTAATTTGATTCGTTTGTCCGGAAAAATGGATTTTTGGGGGGTCAATAATGTAACGTTATATCAATATATATATATTACAAGCATTGCCTGAATTCCCGATTTGAAGAAAATCGATTAATGAGCAAATGCAACTTTACAGAACAGGTTTTTTTGAGTTATTTTTTTTATTGAACTTCCTCGAAAACGACTATAACGATTCACTTTAAACTTGGTATGTTAATTCTGCACAGATGTAATTTACCACTTCTATTTAAAACATTAAAAAAAAAAAAAATCTGGTTTGAAACACTCACACAACTTTCTCTTACTCCTGTTCTCAAAATTATAATTGACAAATGTTATAGTTTGCGTACCAAATTTAACGAAATTCGTCGAAAACTGGAAAAACTGTTCAGTAAAAGCGCACTTCCGGTTTAATAAATTTCTTAAAACTCGGAATTTTGGCCATCTATTTATTTCTAATTAATTCTGTTTGGATAATAGAATTGTATAATCAATTGTGATAGCACTTTAGAGAAAAACGTAATCCCGAAAAAAGTGCCCTTAAATGAATTTTCCCAGAGAAATATTTTAAATAAAAGTTGTAGATCTTTGGATGTTTAGTTTATATTCGAAGTTTCAAGAAAATCGTCGGAGCCATTTTTGAGAAAAGCGAAAAAGAGAATAAATCATTTAGTAAAGTGGTAAAGTAAACGCACTTCCGGTTCTGATTTTTTTTTTCAAACTCGGAATTTCAACAACATATTTAATTCTAATTAACATTATTTAGATGACAGAATTGTCTAATAAACTGAAATAGCACTTTAGATGGAAACCTACCCCCACCTCTCCCCCAAAAGTGCCCTTAAATGCATTTTCCCGAGAAATGTTTCAAATAAAAGTTGTAGCTCTTTGTATGTGTGGTTGATGGAACGAAGTTTAAAGAAAATCGTCAAAGCCATTTTTAGAGAAAAACGCAAAAAAGTAAAAAATCCAACTGGTAATGTGGTACTTCCGGTTGAGGAATTTTGACAGATAACGTACTGTCAGATCCCATAGAGATACCTAAACGGAATATGAACTTTGAACTTTCTAGGTTTTTCTTTTTGGAGCTATGCTGTTCAGACAGACACACACAGATACACATACCACTTTCTAATAACCAGTTTTTTGGACTCAGGATATTTCCGGTGAAAATTCGATATCGAAAATTTGACACGATTACAATACTTCCTCTTACTAGGAGTAAGAGAAAGTAAAAATGATTGTGGATAGTTGTGCGGACTTTTTGTCATTAAATTTCAAATATTATATACATTTGGGATATTTTCCATGGTAGACTGCTGCTTCTTTTTGTGGTCATCGACAGGTTTTGGGCGTTGCCCATCATCATCATCAGCAGGAAGCAGGTTATCACGAAAAATATCCCTGATGCTTTCCAGCTCTGCAGAACTAACCACAACAATTATATGCATTTATTTCATTGTTTTTTTTTTTTTTTGGTAAGCATTACAGGGTCACAATATAATCATTTCTCTACCGGCCAAAATTATTAGGTAGTTACGTATCCTCCCTTCCATTAAATTTATGTAGGATAACTGAACAAAACTTGAGTTTAAAGAAAATTGATCATGTGATATACTTATAATTGTACTGACAGGGATAAGAGAAAATCGTGTTTCTAGGTGTTTTCCATTAGATTTTGTATATTGTTCGAAATGGTGGGTACTAAATTTTTATTCGGATATGATAAAGATGAATAATCGAATGGCAAGAAAATTAGAAGATAATTAGAGCACGCAAACTTTCTGACAATAAATTAATTTTGTATATTTATTTATATTTTGAATGTATATAAGATAGATAAAAGATAAGCCAAAAAACAGTCTTGCTTTTACATATCGCAAATAATATTATTTATTCGTGAATAAAATTTATTTTCGAAGGACTGGTTGGGGTATATTGTATTGATATTTTCTTTCAGTATGGCCAATCATTCTTTTCAAAAGAACATTATTGTTATTATTATTATTATTATTATTATTATTATTATTATTATTATTATTATTATTATTCCAGTAAGAGATCCAACCAGATGCCTGAGTTTCAAAAGAACAAATTAAATTAGTAGAATCTGACGTATGAAAATAGTGCATTAGTTATTTAAATATGTTTACAATTGATGGACAGTTCTTCTAACAATCAACCTCCAACAATCTAAAATAGCAGGAAACGTTTTAAAATCCATTTTCGCAGGATAAATACTACAAAAAAATAAATAAAAAATGATAGACCTATAAATCAGGTGAAGTTTAATGAAAATTCTGGATCTGTTCAGTTAATCCATAAGGCAGCGCCATAGGTTGGAAAGTTTTTATTAAAAGCAAAAACTTAACTGTACTTTTTATGAATTGCTAATTCTATTGAAACGAACTTATTTACATAAATGATACAGCTATTCTCACCGACCACAGAATAAGTTACCTTGGATTATTCTTTGACAAAAGACTTACCTGTCAACCAATTTTTCCTAGACAAAAAGAACCGAAATCAATCGCCATTATAAATACTCTCATCAAGGCTTTTTAACAGAGAACTCTTTATATATATATATATATATATAATTTTTATTACTCCTTAGACCAATCTGGTCTTACTGGCCAAAAATATGGGATTTAATCAAAAGTTCCAAAGCAGAAATCAAGGCGAGAGTATGGGCAGGAAATAGATGCCTGTTCGCGGTTCAGAAGGTTCTGCGGTTTAAGGATTTATCCCGCAAGGCTAAAATAATTGCCTATAAAACTATTACCAGACCCATCGTCACTTATGCCAGCGAAACATGGGTGCTCAGTAAAAAGAACCTAAGGATCCTCGGGGTCTGGGAGAGGAAAGTATTTAGAAGGATTTTATTTGGCCCGAAGTGCGTGAATGGCCACTGGAAATAAGAAAAAATGAAGAACTGAGGGACTTGTTTGGAGAGCCAGATATAGTCGCCCAAATAAAGAAAGGGAGGTTAAGATGGTTGGGACATGTGGAAAGGATGCCTGAGGGGAGATCACCTCGAAAATTATTAATTGGGAAACCAGAAGGCACAAGAATCGAGGGCACCCACGGACTTAAATGGTTGGATGATGTGGAGTAAGAACTCCAGCGGGTTGGAGTGAGAGGATGGCGCCACAAGGCCGCAGACCAAAACGAATGGGGAAAACTTAGTGTGGAGGTCCAGGTCCTACTTTAAGGACTGTTGCTCGTAGTAAGTAGGTAAATGCAAAATTCCAACAATCAGCAAATATAAGCCTACAATCAAAAATCCTCAGAAAAATAGTAAACGATTCCTCGTATGAATCCAATCTTAACTATTAGTGTTAATTTCAAAATACTTTTCATTGGGCGATCTAGAATTTCCACTTTTCCTAATATCATTCATCCACAGAAGCCCATCAAATCAGTGACTTCATTTCAAACACCATTCCAGTTAACCTGCAAAGCTGTTGAAGTCCAAGAGATCTGCTTTAATATTCTATGAATAAACATGTTAATGGATAACAAGTCAATTCACCACTGCGTGGCTTCTCCATTTCAAAAATCCCGTTGTGTGTTCGTTCACCTTATATTTTTGTCATATTTGCTTGTTAAAATTGTACTTTAGAGGACAATTTAATATAAAAAAGAAAAGTAAAAAACAAAAATTGACCAGATTAGGCGTCTCTGAAGTGATTCAGTATTTTGAAATAAAAACACACATTACAATAATATTTATACGATTTATTTAAAAGTACGAAAAAAAAAATGTCACGAAATGTCCCAATTTCTCCATAACCACTGTCTCCACCAATCCTGTCTAAAATTTTGTTATGTTTCCAAATGAATATTTATTTACCTCCTTCGGTATTCGATTCAATTCCATTTTTATATCATCACTTCATAACAAAGGAACCACATGTGTTACCTGAAACAGAAAGAGAAAAAAATACATTAAAATCTCAAACTAACAAAATTAAAACTGTCACAGCATGCTTTACAAGTTATTGTGCTTGTAAAGCATGACTGGGACAAAGGTAATGCAGGATTGGGATAAGTAATATTTATTTAATTTGATGTAGTACTGGATATAATTAAATATGACTGAATAAATATTTAGATTTCTGTTTTCTAAAGTAAAGTAAAGTAAAGTAATGCCTATTTTTTCAGGCGGGCTTAACGTCCAACTACCTCTGTTTTCTATGATACTTCTTGCAATATCGTTTCATTTATTCTTTCTGCAAATTAAACATTCCTTTTTTTTTTAAATTATTATTATTATTATTATTATTATTATTATTATTATTAAATGAAATCTACATGTCACATCAATCGATATTTTACATGTAAACAATTAGCTATTAACAAGTCAAAGATAAATAAAAAGAATGAGACAATAAACAAAATAAAAGAAATAAAAATAGAGAAAAAAACCTCCTACAATCTACATAAAAACAGAAATGAAACTATCAGACATTTTCCGTGGTAGCCTGCTTCATTTTGTGGTCATCGACTTGTTTCGGGCGTTCGCCCATCTTCAGGATGCGTTTTTCAGACAGTGTGACAACACAGACTTGCACAGAGCAAATTTTGTTTTCACACTGACTGGTGTCTTTAACTGTATTTAAAAACTTTTATATACAGTTTAAAGGTTTTTTAAATACAGTTAAAGACACCAGTCAGTGTGACAACAAAATTTGCTCTGTGCAAGTCTGTCTTGTCACAGTGTCTGAAAAACGCATCCTGAAGATGGGCGAACGCCCGAAACCGGTCGATGACCACAAAATGAAGCAGGCTACCACGGAAAATGTCTCTCATGCTTTCCAGCTCTGCGGAACCAACCACCACAACAAAGGCAAATAGCATATGGTAAATATGTTTGTATATGAGCAAAATTTCTCATAAAGAAAACATTGTAAGAAGCTCAAAATTGATATTCCACTTTGATATAACTAACGCATCTTACACGAAGATTTTGATCAATATCCGTCAACCGGAAGTACAACTTAAATGAATAGTTTTTCGCGATATTCTCAAAAGTGGTTCTTATTAACTACGCATAGACGTTTGTAGTGGGAATTTGTGGAAAATAAGAGTTACAGAAGTGAACTATACTGGCGATTCACTGATATCTTAAATAAAGCAAATATTACATTACAATTAATTATGGAAAGAGTAGCGGTAAGAGAAAGTTGTATGAGTGTTTCATACCAGATTTTTTTTTTTTTTTTATTTTCTCATCACTGTATGTTCGGAAATATGTTCTTATAATAATTAACAAAAACAAACAAAAAAACTGTTAATTTATTTAAAAAAATCTGGTGTGAAACACTCACACAACTTTCTCTTACACCAGTTCTCAAAATTATAATTTGACAAATTTTATAGCTAGTGTACCAAATTTAATGAAATTCGTTAAAAACTGAAAAAAAACTGTACAGTAAAAAGCGTACTTCCAGTTTACTACTTTTCTTGAAACTCATAATTCTGGCCATCTATTTATTTTTAATTAATTCTGTTTGTATGGTAGAATTGTATAATCTATCTTCCAATTATAAAATTTTTTCAACTATGATAGCACTTATTAGAGAAAAACATAACCCACCCCTCCCCTAAAAGCGCCCTTAAATTAATTTTCCCAGAGAAATGTTTTAAATAAAAGTTGTAGCTCTTTGTATGTGTGGTTGATGTTTAAATTTAAAAGAAAATCGTCGGAGCCATTTTTGAGAAAATCGCAAAAAAGTACAAAATCCAACCTAGTAAAGTGGTACTTCCGGTTGAGGAATTTTTACAGATAAAATACTGTCAGATTCCGTGGTGATACTTAAACGGAATATCAAATTTCAACTTTCTACGGTTTCTTGTTTTTGAGCTATGCTGTTCACATACGCACACACACCACAGACCATTTGCTAAAAAAAACCACTGTTTTGGACTCAGAGAACTTCAAAACGCATAGTTCCGGTGAACACTCGATATCGAAATTTTGGCACGGTTACAATATACTTCCTCTTACTAGGAGTAAGAGAAAGTAAAAACTAGTACCCTGGGACATTTGTTCATTCAGTTAACATTGATTAGAAGATTATTACGAAATAGATACTCAGCATAGCGTATTTGTGATTTAAATAATATCTGTAAAAAGGTTTACAACGTAATGCAATTAAATATAACTCATGTGGTAGGAGTCAAGGTAAGTTCAACAATAATAATAAAAAAGAATAATAAATCAGAAGTGCCATTGAATGGAAGTTCATTTTTTTTTAATGCACTTTAGCGAATTGACGTCAAATGCAGTCAGTGAGGTTTCCTTTTACGTTATAAATAGTTAAAGTAAATGATGAATTCAGGATGAGTTTAGGTCTGTTTATCAAAATAAATAACGTATCTTAGGAAGTAAACCAATAATCAATTAAAATATTTTTTTTTTTTTTTGACACGCACACACATTTCTCTTTTAACGTACGTTTAACATAGTCTCTTTTAACATCTCAGACAGCCGCGATCGACAATATTGTTGTATGATGCAATATTGCATCATCCCTGTCACACACGAGCCGATCTATCTCAGCGCCACAGCTTTGACCGCCGTAGTAGGCGAGCAGGTTGTACAAAATTACAAAAATTGTCTATAGCGATCTAGTGAAATAAATAACTCCTTTCATATTGTACAGGTGCGAGTATATAATTTTAATTAGTTCATCACATCAATCGGCAAATCTTTCTCTTGTTTCATTCAATAGGTCTCCTCCAGTTGGTGGTGATCTTTTCAATACTCTGCTGGTGTAGATCATGTAGTTCCTCGAAACTTTGTCTTGACATACGGAAATATACAAAAAAAATCTGTCTTCATGTGACTAAAGTTCCCTATAGAGACGGTGGTATTCACCAAGTTCTTCTCTTTTTCCATTAATTGAATGCACCCAATATCGTCTATTTCTTCTGGTGCACTGTAGTGCTAGAAGAAGCAGGAGTTCCTCCTCATCAGAACTAATCATTTTCCTCCAAAAAATTTGCAAAACGCTATAACTAGTGCAAAACAATACTGCGACCCTGCTCTGTGGGCAACACAACACTAGATCGCTCACACAGATCTCGCTTTGTATGTGACCTAGCCATATCGCTGACCGCTGAAAAGATCGCGCAATCGCTGTCAGCCGGGACAGATCGCGCCCTGTGTGTCAAAGCCCGAAGAAAAATATTTATAGTGAGGAGTGGCAAAGTTCAAATTTGGAAGAACACGTCACTTTGAACAAGAAATTGCCGCGCCTCACTATAAACATTTTTCTAATTCCCCCCCACCTTATAACAGTTTTTTTTTTAAATTTTAAAAATACTCTCTCTTCATTTCAATCTCAACATTCTCAACGTACTCTATAAAGGTATCTTCCTTTTTTATTTTCACTTATTCTTAATATCATTTCATTTAATTAACAGTCACTTCTATGTTATAATTTCTTGTTTTTAATATCTTATGCTCAATCAGTTCTGTTAATATTTCTTTAATTTCAATTTTTTTTTCTTTTATTTGTTATAAATCTATGCACTTCCCTTCACTACATTAGTGCACAATAATGTAACTTTTCTCCAATAAATTTTGCAGAGCTCTTGAAGAAGGGCACCGAATGGTACCCGAAAGTTACATATTGTTTCATATCGGATAATTTATTTTAGTAATAATGTAATTTCACTTAGAAATTGTCACATACAGAAATTATAATAATTTTTTTCTCAATTTTAGTTCTATCACTTTTTTTATTGCAGGCCTCATAATCAAGACAAGCGTACCAAAAGGAGATTGCAATTCAATAAATCGTCATTTAATAATATTAATAATAAATGATAATATCTGAGAATAATAAATTAATTTTAATATCTGAATAAAACTGATTTGATTATTAGTTGAGCTTTAATAATATATTGGAGTAGTTTACAAATGCTGTACAATTTAACAGTAATGATGCATTCAATTTAATAACGTTATAAGACGCAGTTACTTTTCATTACTGACTAACAAGCTATAACATACAGACGCACAAAATATTTGGAGAATGATTGGCTTGTACTTGTTTACAATTTGCAAAACAAATACCTTTGTAGTAGTCTTATTTAAGTAAAAAAACATAATGGAATGTGTAACAAATAAAGTGTTATAATCGTATTAAATAAATAAAAGTATAAAAATAAAACAAATATGGTAATGGAATAGGCTTCTTTATATTGATAAAGAAACAATTGCGATGTAAAAAGTAACAAAATAAAAAATAAATAAACAAAGTTTGAAACGAAAATGAAAACAAAAATAAAAGGTTAAAGGCAAATGCGGGTGAAGAAACAGGAAGAAGAACTTTCGTTGTTAGGTGACCCGCTACAAGCTGTATAGAAGTCACCGGGAGGCCCAGTTTGAGATTCCTTTTTCTTTTTTAACAGGCCACCTGTTATTATTGGCGCGGCCAGTCAAGAGAGAATTAGATCGGACATAAGAAAACCGGTCCTTTAAGAATCTCAATAATGCCAGTTTAAAAGTGTAACACAGTCCGCATTGTCCTAATAAAGATTTTGAACTTCTTTCTATCCTACAATACAAACTGCTTTCAAATAAAGACCGTATTTTTATTAATATTATTATTATTATTATTATAACTTTCATTTTTAATTAATTTTCTGGTATAATATTTTTGTATAAATAATGATATACGATTATTGAAAGAGAAGTTACACAAATCATGTGTTGGAAATTCAATTTCGGAGTTAAGATTTTTTTGTTTTTGTTTTTATTTAAGGCGCGTCAACACCTATGGTCATTAATGCCCGGAGACTTCACAGCGCACTGCCGGCCTCCGGATGGTGTTGTCTATGTGACAATCATTTCATTTAAAAAAAAGTACGTAAATTAGATGTGTAGGCCTTAGAGAGGGGAAAGTGTATTATTATTATTAAAATTGGGTGCCTGCCGGCCCGAAACCTAAGCCTATGAGGCTTTTATTCCCCCAATTTCCCCCTCCCCCAAATTATCCCTCTAATAAATCTCCCCCGGTAGTCTACCGGTTTGTCTACAGTATCCTAAAATATCTTTCAGCTCCATCCCTCCCAGGTAATCCTGCGAGACTGTATGCCCTCTTGGTAACCAGCGAATCGGGGTCACTGACATTGAATATGTAAGTACGCTTTTCAAACATAGTAAGAATGTGAACTTCCTTCAAACAGTAGAGTAATGTCTATCCTTTATTTACGTACAACTACCAACCAATCAGGTGTCGCGAGCAGAGACGGATAACAGACATACCTTACTATATAATACTGATATTAATATCATCATTAATCTGATCCTTTTCTATCGCACAGACGGTGTCGAGGCTTTATTTATTTATTTGCAATGGATATAACATAACATTTCTTTTTCTTCGTCTCAATTAATCAAGATTATTAAGTTTAAATCCTATTATTACTTCTATTTCTTTCTCAGAAAACTTCATTTCATTATTTCAGTTTTCTTTAGTCCATGTTCCAAATTTTTGTAATCAATTTCCTCGCCAAGTCCTATTTATAAAAATCTTTCCAACTGTGTGTTTTTTTTTCACTTGTAGTAACTTAGTTTTTAAGAAAAGCGGGCTATTGACCCGAAACCGCCGATCCTGGTGGTAGGGCTGTCATATCTCTGATAACAGGCTGTTATATTTGATTCTTCAAGCCTTAGAAGATGTCATGAAACTATTTCCTGAATGGCTTAATCATCAGGTCGTAACACACTATATATTATTATTATGTAACTGGGTGCCTACGGCGAGGACCTAAGCTTATGTGGTTTTTATCCCCCCAATATATCCCCCCTAATTAATCTCCTCCGGTAGTCTACCACTTTGTCTACAGTATCGTAAAATATCTTTCAGTTCCAACCCTCCCAATATCCTAAAATACATTTCCGCTCCATCCCTTTCAGGCAATCCAGCGAGAGTGATGCCCTTCCAAATGCACGAAATCTGGTGTCCAGCGAAACGGGGACCCTGACATAAATAATGATACACTATTTTCCTAACTCCATCATCACAGTTCTGACATATGGGCCTGGACGTCCTCCCTATATTATGCTAATGACTAGCCATGCATGTATATCCAGCCACTACACCCCATCAAGGTCCTCATCCTATCCTACTAAGGCACAGGAGGTTGTCTGAAACCCCCTGCTTAGTGCCTTTGACAAATCTTTTAGCCTGGAGGCAAACCTATGCCTCCTCCCAGCATTTCCCAAAACTCTCGTCTCCCACCTTGGAGAGTAAAATTGTTGTATAATCTCTAGAAGTAATCGCAATGTTACCTTCATTAAACAAAACAAAATTAAGTTTCAATAAAAATACAAATAGTATTAATAAATATTAGCTAAATTATCGGTCATTATAAGAAGAAATCATTTCAGATGAGTTGTAGGGAGGGGGGGAAGCTATCAGTTAGGTTTAAATTTATTCTGTTGGTACAAACTTTGTTGGTTGAGACAGAAAGCTGTGTTACACAAGCTGTCTTAGGTACATTTTTTTTTTTAATTAGGTATTTACAACTACATAATAATGTATCTGGTAAATCTGATGAATGAAACTATGTACAAGAGTGGAGCAGCTGTCCATTGACAACTCTCCAAAATATTTTCAATAAGTGAGGAAGGAGATGTATAACGGAAAATAGGGAATATGGATGAGAAGAGCTTTGGAAAATATTAGGAAGGATTTAGTGAAAAGGTTTAATAGGAAAGTTAGGCTGAGAGGGAAAAGATATTTACATTATATACATATATTTACATAATTACATATTTACATTTGTCACTCTGTCAGAAGATCTCTCGGCCACTGACATTTCAGTCTTCTGATAGGGTTTCCAGGGATGGAATGTGAAGAAAGTTCTTGGATTAAAGGGTTATGATGGTCTGAAAGGGATGCGTGGAATTTTTAATGATGTCGCGGACAAAAGGGATATTTAGGTCTTTCTCAGGTACATATAACACCTGTTTTTATGGCAGCCCAACTTACAGTTAAGAAGACAAGTAATTTAAAATAAAGTATACATAAACTTTAAGGAAAATCCTACTCTAGAGAATTCTCTACAATAAGTAATGTATCATTACTCTGTAAGATAACAAGAGAAGTATAATTTACCTAGCGGGCAAATAACAAGGATTTATTGAAAAATGCATTCACTTTTTTTTTTTTATTTGGCAACGAAACGAAATCTACATTTTAACCTAATATTACCAGTATTATTGTTGAAAGAAATAATATATGTGTGATTATAATAACAGTATATATGTTCGAAATGGCAATGCCATAAATAATTTGTTTCTAACATAAGGACAAAATAGAAAAAAAAAAGAAAAAAGTATTATTAATATTAAGGTGAAAGCAAATTGAGGAAATAAAAATACCTATGCATATATAGAATCAAAACTAAGACACAAAGATATTAACACCGTAGTAGCGTGTTATGTTTTACTTGATCTAGTGGTTATTTGACCTAGATTTGTGCATGTATTTATGAAAGAAAAATATAGTTTGGATTACAATACGATTGTTTCTCTTTCAGAGTATATATAATTTATTCAAAGCAAACAAATTAATGATATTCATTTATATAGAAAATACGTGCAATTATTAATAATTATAATAAAACGATTTTCCATGATTTCATTGCCCATGGATAGGGTCGCTTTGTTCTGAGCTTATCTTCAAAACTTGCTATTAACTTTATGTTTTATTTTACTAACAAGACTGTGATACTAAAACGCCTAATAGTCTGTGTGTTCTGCCAATAAATTATAAACGATTTATGGTTTGTAAATTATAACGACGAGTACTTGTATAATGGATGTGAAAAGGAAAGAGAGTGAATTTTACAGAAAGAAACTAGAATATATGCTGAATAACTGTATAATGAAAGAACACACAAACTGCAAGGAATTAACAGTAAAATAGAAGTTAGATAGCGAGAGATATATAGAGAGAGACAGACTGGCTGACTGATGATGATAAGATAGTAGAAGGTTGCTGACTGGTTGTTAACTGGTCGCAAAACTGTCCTGAACTCTACCACTGACGCTCTATTTATATGAATTGAACTGTCTCTTCCTAGTCTGGCCTAGGTGGGGAGTAGCTAACATTTTTGATTCATTTTTATGTTTCTGCGCTCTTCGAATCCTATGAATGTTTAAGGATCCTATTACAACTTTTTTTTTAGTAACAAAACTGATATAACGCCTAATTGTCTTGGTGTTCTACCAATAAATTATAAACGAATTATGGTTTGTGTAATTATAATGACGAGTAATTGCTATAACATATTCTACGATTAGATGATGATAACAGTGTATGTAAAATGAAGAGTAAACAGGACTGCTTTCAGTGAAGGATTAAACTACGAGAGAAATTCTAGGGAATAAGGCTTAATAAATACTAATTAATCCTGAAAGTAATCGTCCTTTTTTGTTAAAAAAAATTATATTTCAAAACAAAAACAAATTAGAGGATATTTGGCTAAGCCGGTCACTGGCAAAGGATTTTTCTGTTCAGGTCTGCGGGCAATTGCTGAATTTATATTTGTTATATAATACATCCGCGAGAGTAAGAGTAATTTCTCCCACCGTACCGAACTTTGAACAATAGCAGGTCTTGAAATGGTTCTTTCTAAGCAGATATTCTAAAACGTTTATTTCGCGTACATCCTCAAGAGCACAATGAAAAATCACCATTATGGAAACTTTCTACAAAATCAATACCAGGAATAAGACAATCAAAATAAATATGCCCCCCTAGTAAAAAATTGCGGATTATATTATCAATAGACACCCCGCCAGCCATAATTACTCCAAACACACTGGTACTCTAGTATCTTGATCCTACAATTCTTGATGATCTTGAAAAAAAATTCCGATTTTCTAAGAAGTTTTCAATTTTTCAATTATAATTTTATTTATTGTCCTCGCGCGTTGGTATAGTGGCTAGTGCATCGAACGAGAATTCAGGATTCAACTCCAGTGGGCAAAGGAGGGGCACAGTCAGTGTTGATCCTGCGTCGTGATAAAAAGTGGGAAGATAGTTAGTAGCGCCCTAGGTAGCGAAGGCCGCAACTAAACGGCGAAGTGGGAACTGTGGCGTGCTTACCACACGCCCTCATACTCAAATCGCCGTGCTTGGCCCTTCATGGGCTGTTGCGCCATAGATTTTTTTTTTAATTTAATTTATTACAATTTAAAAAATCTCCAATTTAAAGGTCAATTAAATGAAATATGTTGCAAATGACTAAATGAAAATCGAAATACCAACTATATAACACAGACAGTTAACATTTAAGTGAATTGGTAAACGGGCGCTTTCACATCCAGTACAATTTAAGATCGTTACAGATGGTTGGTCATGTTCGTTGTAGTTGTCGCAGACATAATTCCTTGGCAGAACAGTAGGGTGGCCGCCATAATGTACAGCTAGGAAATGTATTGCGAAAACTTATATCAACACCAATTGTAGAATGTCACTTGGCTGTATTATTACATTTACTTTTAATATTGTACCAAAGTAAAGGGATATATATATATATTTGCTTTCTCAGTGGAATTCCTTACCTCGAACTTATAATTGTACATTTCAAGTTCCACTAGAAAATAAGGAAGTTTGGCAAGGTCAAATGAAAAGCCTTCTTGCTATTATAAATTGTAGGCATTTGGAGGAATGTGGAAGGCATGGCCCAATCGTCAACACCGTTTTTGTTGTATAAAGATTTAGATCACACTCAAGTTTTTCAGGTTTGATTGAAATCATTGTGGTCTCTCTTTGACCCCACTTCGTTGGTTACTTAATCTAAGATGTGAGCTGCTCTATTTAAATTACTGTCGTTTCCTAGAAAGAAATGTGGAACTCTGTCGCTTGTAATGCGCTTGTAAGTCTCGGTCCAAGGAAGACGTCTTTCATTTTAATGGGAAGTATTACTACTCTGATAGAAGTTAGATTACTTTATTTTGGTTGTAAGAAATTATCCAGAACCCAGTTAATATCACTCCTAAATTCATCTTTTTCCCAATCACTTCTTAATTATGCACGACACGTTTGGCAGTATCGTTATCAATTTGTACAATATTTCAATTTCTAATTTTTCTACTTTTTTGTTTTTACTTTCTCTTACTCCTAGTAAGAGGAAGTATTGTAATCGTGTCAAATTTTAGATATTGAGTTTTCACTGGAAATATCCGTTTTGAGGTTCCCTGAGTCCCAAAAAGTGGATTTTAGCAAATGGTATCACTGTGTGTGTGTGTGTGTGTGTGTATGTGAACAGCATAGCTCAAAAACGAAAAATCGTAGAAAGTTCAAACTTGGTAGTCCGTTTAGTTATCACCACGGGATCCGATAGTGGGTCATCTGTCAAAATTGCTCAACCCGAAGTATTTCAACTAGACATACTAACAGCTACAACTTTTATTTGAAACATTTCTCCGGGAAAATTCATTTAAGGGCACTTCTAGGGGAGGGGTGGGGCTAGGTTTCCATTTAAAGTGCTATTTCAGTTTATTAAAAAATTCTGTCATCTAAATAATGTTAATTAGAATGGAATATGTTGTTGATTTTGCGAGTTTGAAGAAAATTGGATAACCGGAAGTGCGTTTACATTACCACTTTACTAAATGATTTTTTTTCACTTTTTCACGATTTTCTCAAAATGGCTCCGACGGTTTTCTTGAAACTTCGTATATAAACTAAGCATACAAAAATCTACAACTTGTATTTAAAACATTTCTCTGGAAAATTCATGCAAGTGCACTTTTGGAGGAGGGTGGGGTTATGTTTTTCTCAAGTGCTATCATAGTTGATTATACAATTGTATCATCCAAACAAAATTAATTAGAAATAAATAGGTGGCTAAAATTCCGAGTTTCAAGGAAATTAGTTAACTGGAAGTGCGCATTTACTGAACAATTTTTTCAGTTTTCGACGAATTTCATTAAATTTGGTACACAAACTATAAAATTTGTCAATTATAATTTTGAGAACTGGAGTAAGAGTAAGTTGTGAGTGTTTCACACCAGATTTGTTTATTTTCCTTATTATACTGTTCACTATTCACAATAATTGATTAAAAAACAATCTCCGGCAGACGGATAACTTTTATCCTGCTGTATATGATTGTTTTTTTTTTTTTTTACTTTCCGTTGTGTGTATGACAAATTGTATCAGAGATAATTTCCGTGATAGCCTGTTTTTTTTTGTGGCCATCGACCGGTTTCGGGCGTTCACCAATCTTCAGGATGCTTTTGACAAACAGTGTGATAACACAGACTTGCATAGAGCGTCTGTCTTCTCTTATAAAGTATATTCTTATTTTTTTCGGGCGCATTAACTACAGGGTTATTGTTATCATTATTATTAAGTAAAGGGATGTCCCAAATAAGTCCAATAATAGAAACAGAATTTTAAAGAAATTTAAGTAACAATTGAGCTCTCTATAGACTAGGAGAAAAACGGATTTCATTCTTAATTACATCTAGATACAAAAATTTTTGAACGTAAAAATTTAATTACCCTGTACCTGTAATTAAAGTTAAACTCAAAATATTTATGAAAAAATATAGGTTAGCCAAACAAATATCACCTTAGTATTTAAAAAAAAAAAAATCTTGGTTGATTAAAATAAACTCGTAAAATAAGCAAGGCACTTTTTTTTATAATGCTTATAGAAACTTCATTATATTCTTAAAATTAATTAGTAAGCTTCTTTTCACCAATGATTATATTTCTTGATGTAATTCTTAAATAATGAACTCCTTTTTAAGAATAATTTCAAGTTACTCTTTGGAAGATTGAGTGGCCGCCTTTGAGGGAAAAAAAAAGAAGAAAAAAAAAGAGGTTATTATCGCCATCAATCATGCAACAGACTGGAGTTGTAAACCGCCTCAACAAAATTAGACCACCATAGAAATATTCTCCCCTTACATCCATCTTCTAGCTAAAGATTTTAAACTGAACCTGGCAATTATCTTCTATGTTCAATCATTCATCAAAAAAAAAAAAGAAAATGTTTCTCCATTAAAACAAAATTTTCGGGAAGTTTTGTAAGAAATATGGTCTACTGAATGAAGTTTTTTTTATTGTTATCATGAAATGTTTGTGTACATACTAATGTTTTGCGAGAACACTGATGAAAATTGAAGGATGCAATGGTGGCAAAACGATCCTGTCTTTTTATTTTTTGACTTTTTTTTTTCTATTCTTCCCTCGCTTTCTTCGGTGCTTACAGTGGCCATCATCAGGAGCTACAGTACAAAATATGTTAAATATAATGAAAAAAGAGAATGAAAAAATGATATTTTTAAAATGAACACACACCACTGTCACTGTACTCATAATATAATATTTAACGAAATAATGGAGATAGAATGACCGAACATAGAGTGACGATGTTGGCTTGTAGAATTGTAGCGTTGGTTAGTTAGTGAGCCACAGTTTTTTAAGCCGTCTAGCAAATGCAGCAACCATTTGCTTGTTGTACTGATCGATTAGGAATGAACACACGCTAATGTCATCGTACTCATAATATTTAACGAAATACTTGGAGTTAGCGTGACCGAATAAAGAGTGATGATGTTGGTCTGTAGAATTGTAGCGTTAGTAGCGAATTGGTTCGTTAATTAGCCTCAGCTTTTTGAACCGTCTAGTTAGTTACTACATTTGCTTTGTTATAAAGATCGATTAGCTTGATCGAAAACTCTCTAACGTATAAAAGGGCATTTGGCAGAGAGCTGAGTGCAGACAGTTGATTGCGTTAAAAGCAGTTGCTTGAAATAACTGATGAAGAATTGTTTGTTATAAGCACTTAAATGCTTTTCCCACACAGACTATTTATTTCCTCTTTATTAAACGTCTTCCAACGCGGCTTTTAGACTCCCCAGTTGTTGTTTTTTGATTGCCTAAAATCTAGAGATTGCCAGGCCTTATAACCTAATCCCGTTTCAATAATATAAATAATTCCACAATATTCATGTTATTCAGTCATAAGTGTAGTCTTTAAAAGCGTAAATTTCTATCCATTCAATATATTCAATCAATTCTACAAATGAATAAACCGGAAGGTAGATGTGAAGCAAAAAAAAATTATTCTTGGTTGCGTTTAAAATAATGTAGTCTTAAAAATAAGTTTAAATTTAAAATAAAAAAATAAACTTAAATCAATAGTTTAGTACAGATTTTAAAAAAAAAAAAAATCTATTGGTTAAATGCCAATTCAAAAATATTTTGCTTACCTTGAAATTATTTGTAATATTATTTATATCTTGTCAGAAAGACATAGATGACCACATAATCACATGTGGATATTGAAAAGTTGTAATCGATATATATAGAATGACTGGGATATATTTCGCTTTATGTCGCGCGGCGCGGATCATATCAGATTACAAGAAGATCAAACTTCTTATTTTCTTCTTCTTCTTTATTTTATATTTTATTTCCCGCGTTCTATTCGCTAGTTATTTGATAACTATCTCATGGTTATAATATTATATTGTAACAGATGATTTATGTGAATAAAATATTAAAAAAATATAAAATATGAGAAAGGGAAGGGATTAGCTCAGTGGTTAGCGTGTTGGACCCCCACGCGGAAGTCCCGGGTTCGAGTCCAGTGCTATCCTTAGATTTTTTTCTTCCTAGGAGTTTCTGCAGCTCACTGTTCGGTGATGGACAGTGTTGTGTGTAGCGAGAGAACACTAACCGGAGGCCTGCAGTGCAACTGAGAAGGCTCCGGGCCCAATGGCCATAGATGTTGACGCGCCTTAAAGTTATATGACCCCCATGACTTTCTCTTCCTGCAAATATTACGGTTCTAATTTTGACAAATTTCCTTTTAATTTGGGATTTTTACTAAACAACGAGTATGGCCTTGACATTACATCATTAGTAGGGAATATATTTGCTGAGATTTTAAGGCATATTTGAAAAACAATTATAATCGTATTAAACAAGCTAAAAAGGAGTATAAAAAGTATGTAGAGAAAAGTATAAAATATATATTAAGAATCATTAAATATTAAATTTAAATTGTTAAAAACTCTAATGAAATGTGGTCATTATTATTATTATTATTATTCAGAGAAGGGGAGGGCTAAACCCTACGCTATCCAAAGCCTCCCTGGGCCCATATAGCTACCCCTAAAGAATAACAACTACTGGGTCTGGAACAAAAGTCCAGGCCCAGGTTTTACCCATCTAAGTTTCACCACAGACCGAACAAATTGGACCAAAACCTTAAAAGGACATAGCTTAAGATCCTCTACCGATATCCAATTCCGGCCAAGGTCCTAAACCTAATCTCCTCACAGCCCAAACAATCCGTCATTAGATGCATGGGTGTTTCCTCTTCCGTCTCATAAACTCTACAAAAGGGGGGTCAGGCATGAGTCCCATTGTATAGAGATGTCTCCTTAAGCCACAATGCCCAGTGAGGAAGCCAACCAGATGCCTGAGAGAGGTCCGTGAAAGACATCGGATCCCGCTACTCAAAGCTCCATCCGGGCCCCCAATGAGCATCTTAGACTGCCGACAACCCACTGCACTCATCCACGTCTGGAAGCCTGATAAACATTGCCAGGAGACACACATATGTGGTCATTAATAAAAGGTTTATTAAAAAAAAATGTTTTGTATGCAGCCCCAATATATAAAGCGATATATTGCATGGAACATTTAAATAGTTTGCATAAGCCTATTTCTGAAACATAATATGATTCTTTATGCAACCCCCCAAATATTATAGTGATGTCATTTTAGACATTCAATTTTCAGTCAATCAATTGGAGGCAGTGATTAAAAAAGCTCCCCGCGCTTTGATGGAATACCATTTGACTTTTATAAAAATTTGTACTTAATTTTTTTATAAACATTTATTATCTGTTTTTAATCACACAGTAATGTGCCACAATCATTTGCCAAATCAATAATTTTTCCATTACATCAAAAAAAAAAAAAGGAATGCCAACTGTGTAGATAATTAAAGAGTAATTCCTTCTTCATTAGCGGATGAAGTTTCGAAATTATTTACGGGCATGCTACTTATGATGTTCAACAAATATAGTGGTAATGAAAACGTTAATTTGAAGTCAACTCTCTACATGAATTTGATAACTTTATTCTGCTGATGGATCAAAATCTGAAACCAGTCAGGAGGAACAACAAAAACGTGCATGCTAAGATGGATAAAATACCCAGATGTTATCCAGAGCATTGTGGACCCATCCACATATTCATGCTACTTATGAGATGGTAGAATTGGTGTAAATGAATGTTGTAAAAAGGACACTGAGGTTCGGTCAAAGAAAACTCTTTTTCCAAATTTATTGCCTTCTTCAGGGTAAAAATTTCACCAACACTTAGGATAATATAAATCACAAGTTAAACTGTCACTTTTTAATATTTAAAACAAGAAAATTTTTACCCTAAAGAAGGTAATAAATTTGCCGAAACGTCGGTGAAAATTTAAAAAAAGAGTTTTCTTGTGAACGAACTTTAATTCACAGCGGTCCGTAACGAACATCAAAACATTCTAAATGAATAGCAGAAGGGTTTCAGAAAAAAAAAATTATTGATACTGATAATATATTCATATTACTTTTTAATGTAATTAAATTAATAATCCTTATTAAATGGCAGATGTTTTTATTTTATGTAGATTATAAAAATGCGTGTTAACACAATATTTAGGATTTTTTTTTTTAAATTAAGTTGTTGACGTATTCCAAAGAAGTTTATTAAAAAGTGCTTTACAGAGATACGCTCGGGCTGAAAAAGGAATAAAGTTATAACCAAAAGCTTTAAAAGAGAATTAAGGCTAAAACAAGGATGCCTCTTTCTTCGATTTTTTCCCCCTGTATGTGAAAGAATATGAAGCAGCTTTGATGGATAAAATCCCATAAAGTAATGGCTGTCATATGGTTTTCTATGGATCTTAGTTAATCGAAAATTTAAAAATATTCAAAACTGAATTCAGCTCTAAGACAATTTCATATCTATAAAAAAAAAAAAAAATTAAAATAGGGTACTTTGTAATTAACAATAAAGTACATAATACATAATTTAAATAAAAACTAATTGATACTAATTAAAAAAAAAAATATTACAAATAAATTAGTCTACCACTTATATTTAAGTTGATGATATCATCACTAAAGTGTGAGGTATCATTGAAGTTTTCTCTTCAAAGAAGAAAAGAGGAGGGGAAATATGCTAGATAAAAGCCTTGAAGAGTTCATGAATTATGCAGAATCACCATGAGTTGATAAAGTTCAGACTGTGATATTCACTTTTTCTTGGCCATTGACTTTTAAGTGGCCAAACTATATAACTCCATTTATCAAACAGTATAAGAGGAGAAGTAATAAGATAGTTCATTTGAGAATACGTTTCATCTTATCTCAACTTTATTAAAGATGAATTTCATTTTGGTTGTATATTAATTTGAAATTTAAAACACGCATCTTTATATAAAAGTATAACATTTTTTGCCGAGACTATCTAAGAAAGAATTACTAACAGGATTCCGCTTTTCTTTATCGAAGTAATTAATAGATAATAATAATAATTTAGTTTTATTAGTTTGAATGTATTTATTGGCAAGAAAGTATTTATTAGCGTGAATGGTTTTCTTTTTAATAGTCTGAAAGTATTTATTGGCGAGGATGTTAGCATGAATGTTTAGAATAGGTTTTCTTTTATCAGGGGTTGAAAGAAATTTATAAAAGTATTTCAACCCCATAGCTTTAGGTTAAATTAGTTTTGATCATTTCAGAATGTGTAGGAACATTAGTTTAAAGTACTGCACATCGAATATGTACAGTAAATAGCCTCCTACGCGATATTATTATTGCATTATAATAAATTATCATTTAACAAAGTCAATTTAAATTTTTTATATACTTAGTTTGATAATAATTAAACAGTAAGGTTTCTAACATTAGAATCTACCCCAGTTGTTAATAAAATAAGGGATGGCACAAACAATAAACCCACACTCCCCCTCGTCGACTAGATCGATGATATAAGAGGGGATGTGTGGGTAGATCTTCGAACACCTATGGCTCCATCCTGCCTTGCTGAGCAAGGTGTAGTGCGTGGAAGTCACACAGGTTAGCATGTGCCATCCCAGCTCGAGTGGCCATAGAACGAGAAAGGTTTAATGACTAGAGGCGCTAATGACCATCGTAGTCGATGCGCCGAAAAAAAAAAA